>SMSR01013453.1:15920-42834 GCA_019453355.1 Ceratina japonica | reverse complement strand
AATTTCGATACTTTATTTAAAGAATAGTTAGAGTAAGTGTTTTTAAACTCTTATTATTTAAAACAGACAAAGCTAGCATTGGGAGCAAAAGTTCTAACGAAATGAATGGAAATCAAAATTCATGGATACCGAGAATCATCGCAGAATCTATAACTGATGTAACCGATGATACGGATGCAGCTAAATTAGGCGAACAACGATCTTCGCATAACAGTTTGACTCCGAGTCCAGATCAGAGCTTTGGCAAAAAATTGCCTCAGTATAACAGCTTTCGCGTTATGAAGCAAAAGGTAATCATATCTAATAATTATTTAATAAAAACAATTCATCTTCTTGCCAATTAATAGTTGAATTAATAAATCATTGCAGGTAAAAAGAGGACTGAAACTTCGCAGATTTCGTTCGGAAGTGAATATAGAAGACAAGAATGAGGCGAAAGGCATAACATTAAGTTTGGAACCTAGGGGCGGTGGGGAAGCTGATGCCACAGAACTTCTACAGGGATCCGGTTTAGCTCATGCTGTATCACAACCTGACATGCTTGGCAGGATAAGGCAACCTAGTCCGCGCCTGAGATTAAGACCGAATGGTAAACTGCAATGATAAATACTCGATAAAACCGTAGAACTTTGGCATAATAAATAGATAAAATTACTAATTATATATTCTTGTTAGAATTAAAAATTGTCAATGGCACGAAGGAAAAATATTCCGGGATAGAGGGCAAAGTCTTGCAAGCTCAAGGTCTGCATGTCGCGCACATTGCTCAGCTATATTGCAGAATTAAACTCCAAATGTAAGTATGTAAGTGTATGAAAAAATACAAGAAAAATCTAGTAAAAATTCTTGGTATTTAATAGATGTACCAGTCCCGAAAAGATTACATCTTCGGCGAATAGTGGTAAGACGTTGGCCAAATCTCGACTCCTACCCGCGATGCCTAATCCCCAGTTCAGCATCGACTTTCATATAGACAGCGACAACATTCCGAGACAATCTTTATTAATATTCGAAATCAGAAGTGCTAGTAAAGAATTACTAGCCAGCCGGCGAATTACGCTTCATGAGTTATTAGGTGCGTTTCATTCAAGTGCATCACAATCCTACTTAAATCCTGAAAATACTCACAGAAAATAGAATGGTATAAAAATTTGTATGTTTAGGTGTTTCTGCTGCGACCGACGAAATTCACACGTGGCTGGCGTTAAATAACGGGGCGTCGTTAGAAGTACAAATCGTTCACGGAAGAGAACTTAAAAGCAAATCGACGAAGAAATTATTTCGTTCTTGGTCGGTACATCGAATAGGAAAGATATAAGATGCTCCTCCGAAAATTTTATATTTTTTTACTTGTCCTCCGTACATCTGATGAAAATCACACTAATTTAAAAGGGAAGGAACCCAAATGTATAAATCGAAAAACTTCCTGCGAGAAAACATGTAATATAATACTAAACATATATCTGCGAATGCATTTTACATTTTACGTATTTTATACGTGTACATATATACGATTGAAATAAACATGCTAACATTAGTCTGTAATCAACGTTACAATATTCGTATCTTGTATCATAAAATGTGCATGAGCTATTCTGTCATTTTTCATTCTAACACAATTATTCAAAGAGAAAGAAAATAGACAAAGATAAATACTAAATCATTTTCAAACCTCCACTGAGTTACAAGTTACATGAATAATATTTAATAAAAATCTACGTGTATATATGTATAACGTAAATTCTATATTTAATCTATAATAGAATGCAAATTATTTATTGTCAATACGTACGATGTAATCAAAAATAAATTACTGAACAGATATACATATTTCTCAAAGTACTTTTGGATATAATTTTTTATTTTTATTATGAACAGTTTATTCATACACAAATTTACATTTAAACCCGACAGTATAACATTATTATTATAATTAACTTAATAATATATTGTATTTAACGCGTTTGCTGCATGTAGAAAATAAATATATGTATAAATAGAATACATCATTATAGTCTTATATTTTATAACATACATTACTGCAAAACCAATTGTGCAAAATCTGACTTGGTAATCTGTTTCGTTTTAAATATTTAACATAAGTATTTTTATTTTTATAGTGTTATGCAAATATGTACATACATATATGTATACTTTTAATAAAAACACATTCAACAACAACAACAAAAAATAAATCCTCTTTATTAACAATGATATATAAGTCCAAATTGTAAATAATTTAAATAAATCTCGTATTCATATAATTTAAAACGTTAAGAAGAAAATAAAGCATTTGATATCCTTTACATTAAAATATAAAAAGTATATGTAATATTTGAACAAAAATCATTTATGCTTAACGACCGTTGTGTTCGTAACATTAAGTACCAGTAGTTTTGTGTGACATATTTATAATTATTTTCTTAATAGTATAGCATATAAAATTTTGGTATACCTAGTATAAACATTTAAGGCACTATAGAAAATATAATGTAAAAACAGATACATATGTACTTAAGTTTTACAAAATGCTAAGCTATGATACTGTTGTTATTCTTAATTTCTATTACAATACAGTGCATTACAGTATACACTGTCTCAACATTGCATCATGAATAATCTTACTTTTTTAAATAAGTTCATAATAAATAATCAACTTTCTTTTAAGTTCTGCATTAGCTGACTTGCCACTAAAACAGTAAATGTCATTGTATCATTATAATGTCATCTGTATCATTATAACACTGTATCATTATAATACTTAACACTAAAAAAAGGAAAGTTAGTTTTATATTCATATAAATCTGTTTTCACTTTTGAATATTACAAATGTACATTACGAGAATTTTAGTATGAAGAAAGTACATAGTCAAAAAAAATCGTATAATCCCAAATAACTCTTGTACTGTAATTACAAATATATAAATGAATTAAATAATAAACCTCTTACCTTCAAATTATTTTGTGTACTCCCACCACCTGCCTCTTCTAGACGTTTATCGCGTAACTGATCTAATCTTTCTTGTCTTTTGACAGCATCAATATTCTTAATACCTCTGCTTTGTTCTTCAGCAATTCTCTTTTCTGCTGCTTCCATTTGTTTTTTCCTTCTAGTTTCCTACAGAAACAAATATTTCTTCTATTGAAATTCAAAGGATTCTTCAATCTTTGACATAAAAATGATTTAACCTAAAACATTATTTATCTCACCAAATCTGGTGTTAGATCTTGACACGAATACGATGTCGGTTTAAAACAAGATGTACAAAGGTTCCCCATGATGAAACACGAATGTTGTTTTTATTACAGTTGCAAAGACGATAGTATTTCTAATAATCTTAACACTTGTTTGAATTAGACGTAACACCAGAGAGAACTAACTCACAGAACAGAAGCACAGCGCGGGCGCAACCGGCGCGACCAACTGACCCGGGAGGGTGGAGGAGGGGGATATGCAATATGCAATCATGGCCGCTGCGCGTTGCCTAGCTACCGCGCTGAGGGGTGAGTTGTGATGTAGGTGTAATTAGATGTAGGTGGTTGACGAATGGCCTTGACGGGGTGCGGAGTGAGTGCACGCATGATTACCGCGCCGACGCGGCAACTTCTTATCATCAGTCTTATGTATCATCAAATAGAACATAATCATATCTACAATTTTAAAGAGACAAACTTCAGTAAAGTCTAGAGTTGAATATACGATAGCGTATTTGTGTTCGCGTCCTCAATTCAATCTCAGTTCATACATATACCAACGAAGTGTGTATACGCAGGAAATAAGCACACACACGCATTGTTCCATAAGTGACTAACGTATATATATAATTACTAGGAGCCTGAAGTTAATCTTATTTGAAGAATTGTTTTATAACATAACGTGTACTGCGAGAGCAATGAATTAAAAGTAGTACTTTGTTGTACTTACAAAAATGTATTAGAAGATAAACAAGAAAGAGGCAATGATTATTATATGAATATTTACTTATAACCCTCGTACAAAAGTGTAATAAAAACATACGTAGCATCGATGTATGAGAAAGGTACTCAAGAAATTGAGATTTGAAGAAGACTTAGTTGTTTCGTTGAAAGCGAACAAACGACACATAGAGTGCGCGTGCATAAACATGTGTTAAAAGTGTTTCCTATTCTGACTAGTCATTTTATGCTAACATTTCTTTATTTGAATATTTGAAGTACACAGATGTAACTGTATCCTAAGAAGCAAACATGGTATCTTCGTGGTATTATATTATCTTACCGGTAGTGTTATTCATTGGATTACTTCGAAAATGTCGTGAACGAACATGGGGAAGATGCAAAAGTACAGACAGTTTGCAAGGTCGTGTATTCATTGTAACAGGCGCTAATTCGGGTATTGGCAAGGAAGTAGTGAAAGAACTGGTGCAGAGAAAGGCTACTGTCATTCTAGCTTGTAGGAATTTACAAAATGCTCATAACACTGTATCTGAAATACGTACTCGCATACCTACCGGGCAATTGGTAAACATACATTTCATTCATTCTCCAGTTAAAATAGCAATTGATGATATTCATTTATATATGAGAAATATATTATGATGCAGGTACCCATGGAATTAAATTTGGCATCATTTTCGTCGATTAGAGATTTTGTTGCAGCAGTAACAAAGGATTTTTCTGAGGTACATGTATTAATTAATAATGCTGGAGTGTATGTTCCTTTCAAGGAGCACGCCTTAACTGAAGATGGATATGAAATTCATTTTGGAGTGAATCACTTAGGACACTTCTTACTCACAAATTTACTTCTGGAACACTTAAAACAAAATGCACCAAGCAGGTACAGTACAAAGTGAACTATCTGCTTTCATGTACATACTTGTTATTCAATCGTTTTTTATTACAGGATTGTCATTGTAACATCCAAACTTTTTGAATCTGGTGTAATTGATTTTTCAAATTTAAATGGCGAAAAGGGATTGACAATTAAAGGACGTATGAATCCTGCTTATTGCAATTCAAAATTAGCTAACACTTATTTCGGCATTGAACTTACAAAGCGATTAGAAAATACTGGGGTTAATGTTTACATGGTTTGCCCTGGATTCACTTATACAGGACTTTTTAGAAACGTCAAAAGAAGTTGGTTCCATTACATTATGTTTTCCCCTGTTGCTCTGTTATTCTTACGTACTGCAAATCAGGTATATTTTTAATTCCTCTGTGTTCATATCTAAAATGTCTCTCTGTCTATATAAAATTTTAGAACATTCTATTGAATTTATATGTCTATTTCTATTGCAGGGCGCACAAACTGTATTGCACTGTGCCACAGAATCTTCTTTAACAAATGAAAGTGGTAACATTTACCGTGATTGTAAACTTTACATTTCAAAAAAGAAGCTAGATCCTCAAATAGCATTACGTTTGTGGGATGTGAGTGAAAAACTGACAAGAATCAATGACACTTTGAAATGAATATTTTTATGTATACTACTTATGAGCTTTTAACATATACTTAGTAGCTGTTTAAATCATTTACTTCCCCATGTAAATATTATAATCTTACGTAATTACAGTTATACATAGTAAAATTTAAGACTACCACTACAGATCCTATGAATAATAGCAGTAACATATTTTTGTTTGCACTACTATGAACAAGAAGATAATTTTTCTAAATCCTAAACTGTTGGAAATGCCATAAATTTTATTGAACTACAGCAGAAATAAATTTTAATTATATCAATAATTTCCTCGACTGCGTTTCTGTAGCGTTATGTATGTTTAACATAAATAATACTATTGTATTTAATAATAATAATTGCCCTGTGTAATTGATACTAACATCGTTTTGATATTGGTTAGAACCAGGAAATCGAATTAGCATCAGAAGATGAATGATAAATAAAAATGTACTTTTCTACATATCAAAGATACATTGTTTTTAAAAAAATGGAAATAAATGCGCATTTCATTAAATTTAGGAAGTGCGAAATACAATTTCTAAAAAAAAGTAAAATAATACGTGACATGTAGCGCACTCTGTTCAGAGAGAAATGCATATTACCGTAAATTGTATTTTATTATTTAATGAAAAAAACAATTAAATTTAGTGTTACAAATTTCTGAATCTCCCAACATCGATAAAAGTCCCAAAATTTAATTGAGACGTAAATAATTCTGTTTTTCTTTGTTACTTCTTTATGTATCTTTTTATCGCTAGGTGGCCAAAATCATAGCAATGTTTATACTTGCCTGCGAACCTTGTAAATTGGTCAGATTTTCAAAAAAAAGTACATTCAAAAGTTTACTAAATCGATTTTTATGAGAACACTATTTTATGATCACGTTTTCCTAATTGGAGTTTGAGTTTTCTTTGTCTACCAATTTCTTTATGATTTTATAATGGTTTTAATTTAATATTTTTATTGCGTATTCTACGAAGCAGTTAATGCGTTAATTTGCAACACGAATATTTAATTATTCGATGTGTATTCAACAATATTTTAAAAATGATTATAAATGATTATTTTATGACACATGCGAATGCATACATAACAACTAGTGCTGAAGTGACAGTGTGTATGTTAGTCATGTTCCCTTCAAAATTGATTTTTTAATCAAAGTATGAAGATTTACAAATCACTGGACAGAAGTTCCATCAACTTTCTTAAATGTATGTATGTTTTACAAGAATTGTTAAAACTTTCGATCATCATGTCGAATTTTATTAATTTTTATTATTTTTTAATACATACAGATGTTTAATCCTATACAAATCAAGTATGAGTATATAGTAGAAGATGTTGATTCTACTAGTAATGCTTCAAACAATTCCAAATATCCAACATCAATTAATGAAAATATTGATTATAAATATAACGAAGTACCACAATACTGGGATCATCAATTATCAAACCAAATATGTCCAAANTTGATTTTTTAATCAAAGTATGAAGATTTACAAATCACTGGACAGAAGTTCCATCAACTTTCTTAAATGTATGTATGTTTTACAAGAATTGTTAAAACTTTCGATCATCATGTCGAATTTTATTAATTTTTATTATTTTTTAATACATACAGATGTTTAATCCTATACAAATCAAGTATGAGTATATAGTAGAAGATGTTGATTCTACTAGTAATGCTTCAAACAATTCCAAATATCCAACATCAATTAATGAAAATATTGATTATAAATATAACGAAGTACCACAATACTGGGATCATCAATTATCAAACCAAATATGTCCAAAAAATGAAATTTATGATCAGCATAATTCATATCATTCTGAA
Organism: Ceratina japonica; assembly: GCA_019453355.1. Lineage (NCBI taxonomy): Eukaryota > Metazoa > Arthropoda > Insecta > Hymenoptera > Apidae > Ceratina > Ceratina japonica. Next base: position 35,553 of record SMSR01013453.1, on the reverse strand, counting down.
GTAAGTTTCATATTCTCATTCTGTGTTTGTGCAATATTTAATAAATGTAAAGCATACCTTAAATATTTCAGGAAAATAATTCTTTGACGTATATGAGAAATTGCATAGACTCTGGTGCACAGCACCAAGGTAATCGACAGGAGAATTTAAATCAAATGAATCCACAGCGTCATACAGATGTGAATCAAAAAGTTGAACAATCACAATTTCCTCGAAGTCAACCGACAAAATTCACAAACCATATGGTAATTCCAGAGCCTGTCTCGCCAGTTAAATCTAATCGTCCGNCACAGCACCAAGGTAATCGACAGGAGAATTTAAATCAAATGAATCCACAGCGTCATACAGATGTGAATCAAAAAGTTGAACAATCACAATTTCCTCGAAGTCAACCGACAAAATTCACAAACCATATGGTAATTCCAGAGCCTGTCTCGCCAGTTAAATCTAATCGTCCGGGGAGACCATCTAAAGACTGTTCAGAATCAAATGTAGGAAAGAAAGTTAAATGCCAGTGTGAAATATGCTTCAAAGAATTTGGACATAAGAGTAATTTATTTATACATATGAGAACTCATAATGGGGAAAGACCATATAAATGTAATCAATGTGAAAAGTGTTTTACTCATAGTGGAAACTTAGCTATCCATATGCGAACGCATTCTGGTGAAAGACCTTATGGTTGTCAGATATGTGGAAAAATGTTTAGTCATAGTGGGAATTTGTCAACTCATTTAAGGACTCATTCAGGCGTGAAGCCCTATAAATGTGTTGTTTGTGGTAAAGAATTTAGACATAGTGGGAATTTATCGATACATGTAAGGATACATTCTGGAATTAAGCCGTTTCAATGTAAAGTTTGTGGGAAAGATTTTTACCATAGTGGGAATTTAACGACTCATATGAAGAAACATAGTGTAAGTATGAATAGTAGTACTAATCAAAGTGAAGGCAACGAACAAGCAATAAGTACAAGAGTAAACCTAAATGGTACTACNGGGGAGACCATCTAAAGACTGTTCAGAATCAAATGTAGGAAAGAAAGTTAAATGCCAGTGTGAAATATGCTTCAAAGAATTTGGACATAAGAGTAATTTATTTATACATATGAGAACTCATAATGGGGAAAGACCATATAAATGTAATCAATGTGAAAAGTGTTTTACTCATAGTGGAAACTTAGCTATCCATATGCGAACGCATTCTGGTGAAAGACCTTATGGTTGTCAGATATGTGGAAAAATGTTTAGTCATAGTGGGAATTTGTCAACTCATTTAAGGACTCATTCAGGCGTGAAGCCCTATAAATGTGTTGTTTGTGGTAAAGAATTTAGACATAGTGGAAATTTATCGATACATGTAAGGATACATTCTGGAATTAAGCCGTTTCAATGTAAAGTTTGTGGGAAAGATTTTTACCATAGTGGGAATTTAACGACTCATATGAAGAAACATAGTGTAAGTATGAATAGTAGTACTAATCAAAGTGAAGGCAACGAACAAGCAATAAGTACAAGAGTAAACCTAAATGGTACTATGCCTCTAAGCTCATCAAATAATTTGTCATTAAGTCAAACTACTGATATTAAGTTACTGCCTAATGTAAGTAATATCGTTCCTATCAAAAACGAAAGTAATGACAAACAATTAATAAGTACAGTTGAGACAGTAACATCAATCTCGACGTAAATTCTTCAACAATATTTCAAACACACAGATTTTAATATTAAGTTAACAATATAGTGTCCTATCCATAACTTATTTTATGCTATGTATATATTTCTTTTTATTGATTGAAAATGAGCTTTTTATAAATATCTTGTTTCGTTTTATCATGTACAGGATAAGTTGGACGTGCATAGAAGAATTTTGTATACAAATATTTACATGTCTGTAATAACTAGAAATTCTATATGTACATGTATAATAAAATCAAAATTTTCATATCCATAATGGTGATATATCTTTCAATAAAATATTAAATAAATCTGTATGCAACACTGATTTAACGAAAAGATTATTTATTTTTCATAAAAGTATGTATCAATTAGTTTACACATATTATATTTTTATTTTAGTTACACATTGTTAATAAATACTATATATACTACAAAACATTACTTAATCTATAATATTTCACAAAAATGTAAAAAAATATTTGATATTTAAAATATTAAAAATTACTTCAGACTTTCTATAAAGTATTATTTTAGTATATATTATACTTGAACATAGTTTGATTTATGTATTTCATTATCATTATTTTTCTTAATTCATCCGTCGGTCATAATTTGTGCATAGATGCACGAGCTTCAACTTCATATATATAATATATATATTTCAAAAATCTGCTATGTAGTCTATATAATATTTTTGGAATGTAAATAACAAACTTATATATCTCTAAAATGCTTCATGATATATAAAAATAAATTTATGTCAAGTTCTCCAAATTTTTCGGAATTATAATGTCTGTGATATTATGTTACATTATACAAATTTTTGGTTCCTATCAGAAATACTTGCATGCAGCTTTCTATTCAATAATATAATAGTTTATATTTTATTAATGTAAAATTAATATTAGTGAGATTCCATTATATACTTTGATAAGGGATATTATGTATATAGTTTGAGTTAACAAAATCATTGGTACAGACTAGGAGAAATGTAAATTTATAGTCATAAATATATTCTTGATATACGATAAAAAATGGTTAGATGTTAACACCAGAGAATGTCTGGTTATATATTTGTATATATAAAATTATGTGCGTAAATGTGTGCGTCTATTTTGTTCTTCTTACTATTGATATTGTGCAATACGTGTGACGTCATGATTAGAAAATCTTAACTGTTTAATGCGCGGTTTTATCTGTAATTATATTGTGCTAGTTTCAGAACTTTTGCGGTGAAAGACAAATAAGAAAAATTTTTCGTGTATAAAGTTAAAATATAATCATACTGTCCACTCCTTACGTGTATCAGATCATCGTACGACGTTTAGGGGCACAGTCATGTTCCGCGGTAAATGATGAGCAATGCTTATTGCTAGATTTTCAGGCAATTCATACCAAACAAATTTTCCCGTAGCAGGTACATCTTCTACAGGTAACTTAAATGATACTAGTAATGTTAAGCAAAGTCCGTCTCCTCCTTGCCCTCCACTGAACTCTACTGACAGTATACCGTGTGGCTTGTGCGGCGCGACTTCAGTTCCGAACAATTCCTAAATAGTCCATGGGCGCTTAATTCATTTGTCAGTTCATTATGAAGTATTATACATTTTAAGTAAAATAATGTACCTTCATAAAATTGTGTAGAGTAGAAAGAAGATTGCGATTCGGATTAATTTCAGATATTGGCAAATGAAATGGTACTGTGTCTGATACCAGAACGTTCAACTTGTTCCTGTTGGAAAATCAAATTAACATATATCGTTACATGTAAATTATGTATTAAATTCGATAATGTAATAAAATGCTAATACGTTGTAATATAAATTTTTAGTACTTGAAGTGTACAAGATAAAATATGCTATTTACATTTTAAACGGAATCTTTATGGAACGTTCATTTATTTACAAAGCTGATTAGTTAATTTGTAGAAGTATAGTTAATATTTATATTGTNGCTATTTACATTTTAAACGGAATCTTTATGGAACGTTCATTTATTTACAAAGCTGATTAATTATTAATTTGTAGAAGTATAGTTAATATTTATATTGCTCATCATTGTAGAATAAAAGATCCTAAGAGAATTATTATACGCATTATTCAAACATTGTATAAGACATAGTTAGTTCAACTTTGGACTAAAGCAAAGAAAACTGAAATAGTATAATCATTGTTACAAATGTATATGTACAAGTGCATGTGCATGTATGTGTACCTATTGTAACTCCAACCTAAGCCTTCATCCACATTCACAGTCATAATCAGTCTGTCGTTGTTCTGTTATGAAAACTACCACCAGTGACCTTATACTGAAAGCGCAAATACTAAAGAGGAATCAAGCATAAGCAGTGATACATTTATAAAAAAATAAATTTGAGTCTTCAGTTTAACATAAATTTAACTTTGATTATGCTCCAAAGAACGTTTAACTTACGTTGCTCTTTTCTTTGAGGTAATCACAAGCCGTAATAATAATTTGTTCATTGGTGTGCAAATTGGCATTAAACACTGATGCTGTGAACCAGCTTTATTCATGACATAATTTTTACCTCGATCTATCAGAGAAATTATGTCATGTGATCTGAGTGACAATTCATTAACATCCTTTGCCCAGCATGCTTGCAATGATTCTTCATTTGCTTCTTCCAACGTTTTTATTTTCCCACCAGTTATTGTGCCAGTGAATACAAATCGAAACCAGGAACCAGTTGCACATTCAATTAAAATCAATGTCTCTGGTTTCAATATAAGGCCTGTTTCCTCTAATACCTCTCTTTTAATAGCATCTATCAAATTTTCATTAGGTTCAACTCTACCAGCTGGTAAATACCATTTCCCATTACAACTAGCTTTCGCTTCTTGTATCATTAATACTTCTCCTTGTTTATTTATGACTACAGCAGCAACAATGTATGTTACAGTTTTTTGGCAAAGTGGTACATATGTACCAGATAATCCTTTTGTACCTATGACACGTGTCTTATCAATGATTACAAAGATGAGATAAAGAAAATATAATAATAACAAATTTTATAAAACTAATCGTTTGAAAATGCAGACTCAGTAAATTATGTCTAACATATTTTATTGATTATTCCCCTGTAATTTTTCAAATACTGAATAATAATTGATTTTATATAAAACTTTTCAATGCAACATAGGTATAAGTAAAATATCATTTGAAAAGGGTGAACATTTAATTGAACATAAGATTATATTTTACCTATTTCATTCGCTGCGGCATGGTTGGCTATTTGCGTGTCATCAATTTCTAAAGAATGACCAGCTAATAATAGTTCAATCTCTTTTTCAGTAATCATCGACATGTCAACAGAATAACACTGATTATAAATTATACGAAAAACAAGTATTCGAATTATACTTTAAATATAATGTAACATTACTATTAATTTAACAATAGATAAGGTTATAAACAAAGTGAAAGTGATAATGATCACACATGATAGAATTGTCAGGCAGTGCTGCTAGATTGGCCGGGTTTTCTCGCGCATGCGCGGCCATTTCAGTAACGTACTATGACACGCACATCTTGGCGCCTAAGGGGCTTTTGGCGCCAATTATTTATTATATTTTTCTAGTCTTAATGTATTATTTTTGTATTATTCATATATTTGATATTTTTCATTGATATTTTTTAGTAAACGTTTAATTTAATTTAGGCAGTATTATTACGTTGCAATATTTATTATTATTTTATAAATTTTATAATACAACATAATATAACGTAATATATAATATNGCTTCTTGTATCATTAATACTTCTCCTTGTTTATTTATGACTACAGCAGCAACAATGTATGTTACAGTTTTTTGGCAAAGTGGTACATATGTACCAGATAATCCTTTTGTACCTATGACAGGTGTCTTATCAATGATTACAAAGATGAGATAAAGAAAATATAATAATAACAAAGTTTATAAAACTAATCGTTTGAAAATGCAGACTGAGTAAATTATGTCTAACATATTTTATTGATTATTCCCCTGTAATTTTTCAAATATTGAATAATAATTGATTTTATATAAAACTTTTCAATGCAACATAGGTATAAGTAAAATATCATTTGAAAAGGATGAACATTTAATTGAACATAAGATTATATTTTACCTATTTCGTTCGCTGCGGCATGGTTGGCTATTTGCGTGTCATCAATTTCTAAAGAATGACCAGCTAATAATAGTTCAATCTCTTTTTCAGTAATCATCGACATGTCAACAGAATAACACTGACTATAAATTATACGAAAAACAAGTATTCGAATTATACTTTAAATATAATGTAACATTACTATTAATTTAACAATAGATAAGGTTATAAACAAAGTGAAAGTGATAATGATCACACATGATAGAATTGTCAGGCAGTGCTGCTAGATTGGCCGGGTTTTCTCGCGCATGCGCGGCCATTTCAGTAACGTACTATGACACGCACATCTTGGCGCCTAAGGGGCTTTTGGCGCCAATTATTTATTATATTTTTCTAGTCTTAATGTATTATTTTTGTATTATTCATATATTTGATATTTTTCATTGATATTTTTTAGTAAACGTTTAATTTAATTTAGGCAGTATTATTACGTTGCAATATTTATTATTATTTTATAAATTTTATAATACAACATAATATAACGTAATATATAATATGGTATAACATAAAAAATGTTTTGCTTTGTAATATAAATTCTATTTATTTTATAGATTGTTATATCTTTAATACTTTTAAAGTATTATAAATTACTTTCAAATTTTATTATATATAATTTCTGTTTGTAAAGGTATTTATGTTCACTGCGATAAATATAATTTTTGTTTTATAAATGCTGATAAGGTTTTGGCAGTTTCCCTTATCCCAGCAACAAATGTTGGCATTTTTTAATTCTTGCTTCTGCCGAATAAAATATTTTATTTTCTCATTATATTTTGCTTACAATTATTTTAGAATCCTTCCCTGATATAGATTACTAAATATTTCATTTAATTTGACATGCATAATCATTGTCTATATTGCAATTATTTTCGCAAAAGTACGCAGGGCGATCACGGGGCCTTATTTTATCGATATCTGTACGCTACTTATGCCGAAATGGCCGCGCATGCGCGAAAAAACCCGGCCAATCTAGCAGCACTGTTGTCAGGTACCGACAATCGCTACCAGAAACACTTTGCGCGTATGATAGCGCACGACGCCATCTACGCAAAATCAAACATTCAAAAATAATCCCTTCGCTTTTGCCTATTTCTAATCTATGCAAATTGTTAATAAAAGTAATCATAAATATTATTAATTGAAATGAAGAAGTTGTATAAGTTCAAGTATACGATTTATATTTAATTTAAGATAAATTATTAAATGAAATGAATCTTCTTGACTTCCTCTGTAAATTTGTAGTGCGCATGCTCTAAAAATCCCACAGAGTGCCGAAGTGCCGAACAGTACCGAACACGCTACACTTGGTACACTGCCTTCAGCACGTTTACTTAACGTTGAGAGCACTATAGTTGCTTTGTTCACGGACAAATAAATAAATACACAGTATAAATTTCGAATAAACCATCTATTCTAGATATAAGCATTATTTAAATGCTATATAGTCAAGTAAAGTTCGAAATAAATACACATAGTACCATAGGTTAGGTATAAATTTGCTTGTTTCCTACTGATTGTAAGATTGAGATGTTTGGAGCACGCAGTGTCGTTCGTTTACGTTTGTCCGCTGTGTTTTATCAGTAACTTTTTAGAGAAGTTACACTTCGTCCAAGAGTTAATAATGTCGAACGATGTTAAGGATATAATATCAGGTAAGTTTTTATTCTAATTTATATCCATTCGTACTCGTTTCGTAAGGTTAGAATCCTTGAGATCGTAAAATCCACACGTTCTTCTAGTGTGTCTTGAGTCTCGCGGGCTATCAATGTTTACAAGATCGCGAATAGTAAAAACTATTTCAGTCAGAGCAACGATGCTATTTGACATCGTCCAGGTGATGTTACATTAAGAATCTTTTGTTCCGATCGTATGTTACGTCCATCGGTGTAAATACAAAGTAACTTAGAAATAGGAAAGAAAACTAGTAGTAAGAGTAGAATCTTATGAAGGTCGAACGAAAGACGAGTGCGATGTCTTTGAAGATGAAGCGTAGTTCACGCTGAGATCGGCATTAATGGAGGATAAAATTGTAGATAAATCAAGAATGGAAACGTGTACAGCAGGCCCTTTGGTGTTGTACTCCACTGCTCAAGCATGGACGGCACAATTTCAACGCAGCGTTATGGCTCTAAGCAGAGTGTCGGAGTCGTCCGACGACGAAGATTTGGCTGGATTCCAAATCGAGGACGACCTAGTGTACCTGAGGTCATTGGACCCGAAAGAGTGGAAAGATCAAGATCATTATGCCGTGTTAGGCTTGAAGAAACTTAGGCACAGAGCGACAGAAGATATTATAAAAAGGGCTTGTAAGTAATGAACGTCCAAAGTATACTTTGTAAAGAAATATGGGTGTTATATCATTGACCGTATTACAGATAAGCAAAAGATTTTAAAACATCATCCGGACAAGCGGAAAGCCATGGGAGAGGAGATCCGGCCTGACGATGATTATTTCACTTGCATAACGCGAGCTTGGGAAACATTAGGGAACTCTACGAAGCGCCGGAGCTATGACAGCGTGGACCCATATTTTAACGACGATCTACCTGACGAAAGAGATTGTAAAAATAATTTTTACTCAGTAATGGGTAAAGCGTTTAAAGAGAACGCTAGATGGTCCACGAAACAGCCGGTTCCTCGATTAGGTGGCCCGATGACGGCTAGAGACAAGGTCGAGAAATTTTATTCGTTTTGGTATGGCTTCGACTCGTGGCGAGAATACTCTTACCTGGACGAGGAGGACAAAGAGAGCGGACAAGAGTAAGTATTATCAGCAAGATGAATTTATCTGTGAGATACATTGGGATTGTTTCTTTTCTAGTCGGGACATGCGTAAATGGATCGAGAAGAAAAACAAAGCTGCACGAGCGAAACGAAAGAAGGAGGAAATGGCACGGATACGCTCGCTGGTCGATATGGCTTACAACGCTGATCCTAGGATAAAGAAGTTCCAACAAGAAGACAAAGATAGGAAGACAGCGGCGAAGAAAGCGAAGCAGGAAGCGGCAAAGGCGAGGATACAGGAGGAGAAGAGAATAGCCAGGGACGCCGCCGAGAAGGAAAGGTTGGAGAGGGAGAAACGGGAGAGCGAAGAAAAGGCGAAACTGGACGCTCTCAAGCAGGAAAGGGAGGCGCAAAAGAAAGCGCTCCGCAAGGAGAGGAAAGCGATGCGTGATATTTGTAAAGCCAATAATTACTTCGCCGAGAACGCAGAAGAAAGTATTAGGCACATGGAGAGCGTCGAGAAGATTTGCGAGTCGTTCAAGTTGGTTCAATTGGAGGTGGCAAACAAAAGACTACAGACCGAGGGTAGAACGGCGTTCCTTAGTATAATGGAAGAAACCGAGAAAAAGATGGAAGCTGAAAGAAGAGCCGGCGTGCTCTCGTGCGAGGCGCGGAACACGCCGGAGAAACAAGTAAAGTCTTACACGGCTCCGTGGAGCGAGAACGATCTCCAACTTTTGATAAAGGCGGTGAATCTATTTCCGGCGGGGACGAACCAACGGTGGGAGGTAGTCGCGAATTTTATCAATCAACACAACAGCTCTTCTACCGGCGTTACCCGCGATGCGAAGGAAGTTCTCGCTAAAGCGAAAGATCTCCAATCGACGGACTTCAGCAAGTCCAGCTTGAAGGAACAGGCGAACAAGAAAGCTTTCGATAACTTCATCGCTGAGAAAAAGGCAAAGGAATCGGTCGAGGACCGAATGCCAGCCGTCACTGAACGTTTGGACCATCCCATTTCGAATGGTGTCGGGACTCCTGCCAATGAACAGAATTCCAAGAGAGAATCTCAACCGTGGACCTCGGCGGAACAGAAATTACTGGAACAAGCGTTGAAGACTTATCCCACCAGCGTGCCCGACAGATGGGATCAGATAGCGGCGTGTATCCCGACGAGAACGAAAAAGGAATGCGTGAGAAGATACAAGGTACGTCTCTATCGACCGCAAACGAACGCTCGTTTGTTCAATGTCTCATGTGGTTGCACTTATTTCCAGGAGCTGGTTGAACTCGTGAAAGCGAAGAAGGCGGCACAAGTAATGAAATAATATTAGTCTCTTTTTAATATGAAATTCTTTTTAACTTATCAAATTAAATCGAATACAAAGAATCGCAGTTCGAACGAGAAACGTTGATTGCGTTTGAAAAACGAATGAATCTTACCATTAACTTTTCGGAAGCCAGCTACCATGTATCTATATACCTGTGCCTTGCTTTAGTTCGTAGGCGCACAGTTTTACAACGGTCCTATTAATCAATTTCGTCTGCTGTTTACACGCGAGTAAACGATTGCCGCACCTAGTCTGTACGTTCATCGTAATAGCAATCGCAATCGTCGATCGTCGTTCATGGAAAATTGTTGTCCCAAAGTTTGAGTTCATGTTCCTGAAAATAAATCTTTTTTCACGTGACGATGATTCATTTGAAGCCGAACGATCGGAACGTCTTGTAAGTAATGTAACATAAATACGATAGGATCCGTATNACGTGACGATGATTCATTTGAAGCCGAACGATCGGAACGTCTTGTAAGTAATGTAACATAAATACGATAGGATCCGACCGTACCGGTGGCATACACTTAATGACAGATGATGACAAATAAAAATCGTGGCAGCTTTGAAATACACGCGTCGCTCGAATTGGCAGAACGGAAAGGAGGAGAGGAGGTCGTTTGAAATCCTTATATTTTTAATTTGACACATTTTTGACAACATTAACAACAACAAATTTTTTTCTGTTAGTTCCCTTCTATTTAGCGAATACTGTCCATGTAGTTCCTTCCTCGTTCTCGCCAGACTCCTTACAATTAAATCGACGTCGTCGAAGTGATCGTCGACGATCTGTCTTAGTGTTCGAACGGCTCTGATCTGGAACCCGTTTTAGAATTTCGATCAACGAGTTCGGATATCACATCGGTCGAGAGGATCTCTCAGGGTTTCGAATAAACAAAGCCAAGCGTTGGACATCGTGATGGTTTCATCGTGAATCTTTCGCGTGTCGAAAAACAGAAGGGACGGGACGTTTACAATTAGAATAAGCCTGACGGCTACGTCGGTTTCGGAATCTTCAGCCTCGTCTTTGCACACAGTTTTCTTCGTTTCTCTCATTCACTTTCAGAGTCAGTTTAAAAACGCGCGTGACGGATCAAGGAGACCGACCATCTCGGACCGTGCGACGATCGCACGTTCGCCTTCACCTACACACGTGTACTCGTTTTCATTCCGAAGAAGGAGGATATTCGTGAAACGTCTCGCGGATCATGTTTTTACGTCGCTTTCGTTCGCCATTCAACTCATGTCGTTATTACGTAGTCGCGATCGAAAGGAAAAGGTTCTCGACTGGGTATTACATACAAATAACGAATAGGAAGCAGAAATGGAGCGGCGGAAATCGAAAAGGAAAACGGCAGTATATCGTGTGCGTGTCCGTTTGTTGTGCATCTCAGGGTCGCGGATCTTACACAGTTAACTCGGTAAAATATCGACTATGAGCAGAGTAACGAGACTCGGGTACGTGTGAACATTTTATAATGTCCGTTTTGTTATCTCTTTGAACGCGACGAGCCTGGTCCCCCGACTGCCAAGTAGGACGCATACGTCCGAGTACGAAGTTCGTCGTCGACAGATCTCAGAAACGTACAAACGCGGACAGAGTACGCGTATGCGTCCAAAGCAATTTAATTGTACGTCTGTTTGGTTGGTTTTGGGTTTACTCTCGACGTTATTGCATAGACGATCCCCGTCCGAATACTCGTTTAGTTGTGCGTAACCGTATTATTCGCATTGCAAGTATATTAAAGTACAAATAAATGGTCGTGCGCGTACACAAGATTCTCGTGTCGTTCCTCGAAAAGGCTGCTATCTCTATTATACATTCTAGTATGCAACGGAGAAATAAGAAAAAGAAAAGTAAAAAAAAAACAAAACCAAAAAAGAAGTCGAATCAGAACCGGCGTCCAGACGCGCGAGACAATGAAACGTAGAAAATAAAATGCGAAAGAGAAATCGCGTTTTCTTTCTTTCAAACGTCGATCGCCTCCGTGAAAAAGAGTTAAGTATCGACTTAACGTTTCCTCGAACGTGTTCGGTACCGCGTCGAGGATCGTAATAAGAAAAGAAACGGTGCGAGCGAGTAGCGTGTGTGAGTGCCAAAGTCGTGGTGCCGCGTGTAAGTAGAGCAAGACTCGGACGTTTCAGTAGCTCGTTCTTTTGGTCCAAGTCGAAGCAAACCCGGTGTATGTAAATGAAAGAGAGTAGAGGAACGGGAGTCAGGGAGACACTGACAACGGCGATAGCGATCAGCCAATGAATCGTTTGATCCTGCTCGATGATCGTGTATTCGCGAAGTGTGGAGGATCGACGGGGCCAGCGAGACCGGAAAGGAAGGCATCAGGAGGGTCGGTGAAAATTCGCGTCGAATCGCGGGAACGAAGTACGTGGGTAGACGGTAGATACTACCATGCGTACGGCTTCGGACAGTGAAGTTTAGCCTGACCCAGCGTACGTCTGCGTTCCCCGGCGGGACACATTGAAATGTCGATATATATACATACATATTGAAATTTCAATGTGTCCCACTAATTGTAAGAGGCGCAGACATAAGCCGGATGTAGTCGGAGCTGGCTAAGAATAATTGTTACTAGCTGTACATCGATACCGATGTACCGAGCCGTCGCGTCGCAAGCCGCGCTTCGACGATGATCAGTCTCGTAACATAGACATACATGTAGAAAACGTTGGTCTCCCTAAACGCGCCTATTAAATATTTAAGCGACGATCGAGTCGCCGTTAATTCGACGGTACGTACGGTAATTACGGTAAGAATTTGTCCTCCTCTACGCGTACATTCTATACGGATCAGTGTAAACGCCACTTTACAACAGTATAAAAAGATCGCTATAGACAAATACATAATCGTGTTAAAAAGACGCTGGAAAAACGAATACGAAAAGTCGACTATTTAACTTACACGTATAAACGCGCGAGTAGACTTTTAAATTGTTGCTGTACGTACTTGTGTTCGTGATTTGGAACGCGTTTCTACGATTCCGACTACGTCGGGGCTCCTCACACACACCACCTACCTAACGCTTAATCGTAATCTACATCGTTATCGTTACCGTTACGACGTGTCGTCGTCGCCTCTAGAAAGGAGGACGCGTCCGTCGTCGATTTGTTCGTTTCTCTTGAAATTTTTAAATAACGTTTTGGTTCCCATTGTTGACTCGCGTACGTCTTACGCCACGTATTACGGTTGCGCGTAATGTACGTCCGCTAATTGTATATCTAATCGTAAAAGATCGGCCGGCGATCTCGAGTCGCACCGATGCGCGCGAACGAAACTAAGAGCCGGAGACGTGATCGGGGCTCGGCGGAAAACCGAAAGGTCGGACGCGCGTGGAACCGAGAACGATTACGGCTGATTTCGCTTATGGTACGCGTACGCACGACCCGGTCGAAGCGAGTGATGCGTTATGCAGAATCGAAAGGAGATGCGATTACGAAGAGTAGAGAACGTGGTTCTGATAAATGGCGTCGGCTAAAATTATTGTCCGAGTCGTCTGTCGAGACAGTATAAACGATATCCGTTCGTTCGGTAGGGTATTTCGGTGATGGCACAATTATACTTATTCGGTGGGACGTCCGCAGAACCACGCGACCATCGGACCGGATACGTCTGGTCCGGTTTCTCTCGTGTCCCCGCCTGTTCACCGTTCAGTCGACGTCGATACCGATCGAATCCGATGCCGATGCCGATCGATGAAAAATCAAAATTCGTGTCACGTAAACGAGAGCACCGTCACTAGGTTCTCGCACACGCAGACGCAGACACTCGCACGTCCTCCCGCGCGTGGCTACAAGAATATACAGGTGCGTGTGTGTGCGTGCACACAGCGGGCCGTAAAAATGTCGAGTCGAAAAGAGGGAAAAAGGGGGCCGGATAAAATGGTCGGAACGGTGAACGTTCGATAGAAAAGATCGACGCGCGAGCGATTACGGGGCGTTTCTCTTCCAGAGAAGGTTCGCCCCTGCCAGGCAGGAGAACGGAATCACGAACGAGTCTCCTCCGTGCACCAGCGCGAGTCACACACCCTCGGACCTGGACAGATGCAACGGAGCAGTCGTCGACCGCGTACACGCGTCCGTCGGCCACACGAGTGGCCGCGTGTGTACTACAATATGACACGCGACGAACGATGATGATACGCGTGCAACTATTATATTAATAATCGTATCGTGTGTGCGTCACGATGCTCACGGCGTGCACGGTGCACGCTCGACGCGCGGTAATACTACGTATGTATGTCAGTACTTCGATAAACGTCTTCTCTGGTCCGAAAGAAGTTACAGATACTTAGGCACTTGTTATCTCGTCTAGTGATCCATCGTACGAAGGGCAACAACGAGTTTACATCGTACGGAACGGTGCGATTCAAAGGAATAATTGTGTACGACGAGAAGGAGAGCACGAAGAGTTTCACCTACTTACCTAGGTAGCTAGTCGTCCGGTTCGTTCGAAACGCGAACGACCAATTTTCTTTTGGAATAACGTCCTGGTCCTGATACATCTTGTACCCGCTTATACTATACGCGTATCCTACGTCCGCTGACTTCCGGTCGTTATTGCTCGCGTTCCCCTCTCGCTCTCGCTCCCTCGCACTCACTCTCTCACACACTCCCTCCCTCTCTCTCTCTCTCTCTCTCTCTCTCACTCTTTCTATTTTTCTCGATTCGTTTCCGGCGATCGGATTCGATCATGCAGCGTGTCTGTTCCGAGGAATCAGCAACGAAGTTCGTCACACGCGATGACACGAGCTAGGAACACGCGATCTAGGGACGATGATCGCACCGCTAAGAAGGTGGAGGTTGCTGCTGTTGGGTCCATTGGTCCGAAGTCGTTGCCGATTGCCCGGCACCCTCGCCGCGGTAATAACGTCGCGGCGGGCCGGGCTGTTGCCGCTCCTGCAGCGGCTGGTAGCCGATACCGGTCGGCTGTTGGTTCCCGGGGTACACCGGCGCCCATTGCTGGTCAACGTCTTGCTGCAGCTGGTACGACAGCGGCTGGCCCCGGCGTTCTTGCAGAAGGAGCTGGTGAGCCGCTCGGTCCATCTCTTCGCTGGTCATGTCCAGCGCTTCCTGCATCTCCAGCGACGTGTACTTCACGAAATCCGGATCGCAGTACTTGCCCAGTCCTTGTTCGACCAACACCTGCGCAAACGAAACGCGTCGCGACCAGACGGGATTTATAAAAAATGAACCGAGTCGTGATCCACGAGTGGCAGCTTACCCGACCGACCAGGCTCTCCGCGCTGCCGATGACGTCGAAGTTGGGCTTCCGGTCGGCTGGACTACCCGGCAAACTGTGGGACAGGCGCTCTGCGCCGATAGTTCCGTTACTCTCTCCGGTCCAGGAAACTGATGAACGAGGACACGAGGATTTTAAGCTCGTCGCGTTACGCTCTGCCTGACAATCGAGCTGTGTGGCACACGCACACGGGGACACGCACACACCGAGCATTAGCTAATGGTTGCGGTTGCCGACAGGTCGGGAGCGTAAAGCTGTGTACTCGCATATCGCTAAGGTTTGGCAGAACGCATGCTTCGAGCGGCAGTTCGTTTACCCGGTCCGGGTAACTTGTCGTATACGTATCGTGCGGCTGTCACGGTGCGGCGAGAGGAAGATATAGGGTGCAGATGAGAGGTAGTCGCGTCGCGTGGCGTCGCGTCGGATCGAGACGATGCAGAGTGTTCGGAATTCGGGAGGGACGATAGACCGTCGGAGTGGTAGACAGGCGTGCATTAATCTCGGATTCGCTAACCTCTGCCGTGGTAAGAGGCCCGATGCGAGAGACAGGAGGCGCAGACCTGTTGCTGCTGCGAGTCGACGTCGGCGAGGAAGCCGGCGACGGCGATCGCCTGGGTCTGTGCCAGCTTCAGCCTGTCGGCAACGTTCCGCGCGAACCCGGTACTCGCGGGCGTCGTCGAACTGCTCGACTGACCGCCGCCGCCGCCGACGGCGTCCCCGCGTTCGCGGAAGCTCGACGGCGCCGACTTCCCGGCCACCAGCTCGAGCCCGCGCCGACCCCGGATCCGGCACCGAGACGCCGCTGCCAACTCCTGCCTCAACGACCCTCCGCGACGCCCTCCGCCGCCGCCGCCGGGCCCGCCGCCCTTCGCCGGGGACTTAGACTTGGACGAGTTGCTCCAACCACTAGACCCTCCGGAACCTCCTGACACCGACAAGCCGGACTCGCTATACTCGCTCGTCGCCGACGAATCCCCGTTCTCGCGATCTATGGCTGCCGTACATTCACCCGACACCGATATTCTTTTTATTTACTCGTTTTTAATCGAGCGAATCGAGAGGCTAGAGAACTTTAGTCTCCAAACAGAGATAGATGTAGGTACATAGCAGACAGATGGACAGAGATAGATAGAAAGAGAGAGAGAGAGAGAGAGATAGAGAGAGAGAGGAAAGTGTAGATCGTACCGTGATTCTTCCAGACGGCACAATCGACGCAGCAGCCCCTAGGCGCGTAACACCGCGTCCCGTTGGAGGATGAACTGAGGCTCGGGCTGGTCGCGGCTGTCGACGAGTTCGTGCTCGACGCGTACGTGGCGTTCGACGTCGTTGCGCTGTCGGACTTCCTGTACGAGATTTGCACGGAGTGCAGAGTGCCGGTGCTCGGATCAATGGACGGGGGTGGGTTCCTTCGGGGCGGTGGCGTCGGTGGGGTCAGCTGCCGCTCGATTCCGTCCTGAAGACTGCTTCGAGAAGCAGTCGCGCGACGCGGCCAACACAAAAGAACGGGCAAAAACCACTGTCTTAGTTAGTCGGGCGATCGTGGTTATCGACATGCCGAACCCTTCTCTCAGCGGTGAACCCTGCGGACGATATCGCCGACTCGGCGACACGCGATCGGATCGCGTCGCGTCATGCATCTGCGACGCGATGCCACCTCCGTTCCGCGCCACTCGTCGACGAGATCATCGAGCGCCCCGCGTGGCGGCTGTTAGTTTTTTTTTTAGTAAATAGTCACAGTGATAGTATACATAGTGTACCGGTATGTAGACTATATAGACTATACGTAGAAGATACGCATGCAAGCGCGCAAGCGAGAAATGCTATTCGGTCGAGTAAAGCCAACTATGTCCACTTCCATAGCCCTAACTTCTCTTACCATATTCGCTATTCGGATGAAGGTAGTTACCGCTACCTGGACCGCTGAAACGTACAATTCACCGATCACTACGACGCTCAGCCCGTCCGTCTTCATTCCCCACCTTCTACTCTCTCTCGATCGAGATTTCTACTTCGCGTTCGATCGGATAGCCGATGCCTGGCGCCGCGCCGGCCACGCTAATTCTTGTTCGCTCTCGGTTTATATCCGTTCTGCGTTTGTTCTACTTACTCGACCACTTTGTACGGGTGACGATGGTGGTGGTGGTGGTGAAGCTGCTGCTGCAACTGCTGTTGTTGGTAGGGCTGGGGACGGCGGTAGGACTGCGACTGGACGGGATTCCTTAACACGGCTAACGGCCTCAGCGGTATGCTCTCCTCGATCCCGGTCAGCTTCGGCTCGACTCCCATCTGATTCATCGCGCTGTCGCTCAAACCGCTGCGCATCAATTTCTCATATCGTACCCGGCTCCTCCCAATCGTTCTTTAATTATATACATATCGATTAAACTGACCCTGCCACGTTCGGCACGACCTGATGAGACCTGGCGGTGATCTGGTTCGGCGCGTCGTGTCCCGCTCCTCGCTGAAGCGACGAGTACGGCAGGAAGTCGATGGAGTTGGTCGGTGACGTCTGCGAATCGAGATCAATGACCGCCTATTCTTTAAGTATTTCATGGTCCAGATGCGTTTACCTTGCTCGTCGAGTTTATCTTCAACGATCTGGCTCGGTTGAAACCGTGATGCCCCTTCCTCATGCTCGACCAAACGCTACCGAACAACGAGTGATTCCTCTGTGAAAGAGAAATCGGTTACAGAGACAGAATCAGATACTAAAAACTCGTGGTACTTTTTGACGTCGCGTACCCTGTGCATCGGTTCCGGGTTGTCGTCGAGCAACTCTTCCAAATTTCCGGAGATGGCCCTCTTCAGCTCCGGACCAGCTTCGTGAAGAGTTCTCAGACCAGCCTGAAACGATCGAACAGAATAGAATTTATGCTACATCGGATGTTTATGCGCGAAATTACCTGAAGGGTGACGGTGTTGTGACACTCCTTGTCTCCGTCCTTCATTTCTTGCTCTTTGCGCTTCTTGAACCTCCTGAAGTAGTCCTGGATCAAGAAGGTCGCGTAGAACTTGCCGACGGTCACTTCGTCATCGCCTGAAAGAAGAGTAAAAGGAATCGAGGAAAGCTCTCGAGTAGAAAAGAGAAGTCGAAGGGCGCGTACCTCCGGGTGGAGGCACCACTTGGTCCAGAAGCTTCGGGCTGGTCCTTTTCCAAATCTTCTTGATCACCGCTCGAAGTTCGGCGTTCGCGTCGTCGATGTTCCCTTCGGTCTTTATTCTCAGCGACGTTCGCACCACGGCGAACAGCGTGGCGTTGAACAAGACGGTCCCGTCGCTGTTCAACGGCATGTTCATCGACACCAACCTCTGAGGGAACAATCGAGTGAGACGCGAAACGAACGAAAGAGAACGGAGAAATCGAAGAGAACACTGACCTTGCACGCGACGCGATGTGGACAGAGTTTACCGAAACCTAAAGGAGGGGATATCTTTCTCAGGAGAGTGACCACGTCGAGGTGCTTGATGCGACCTTTCGCGTCGGGATCGTACTCGGACCAGAGACGGATGAACTCGTCCAGGTGGTGAGGGCCCAAGATGGACCAGTCTCTCGTCAAGTAATCGAAATTGTCCATGATGACGGCGACGAACAGATTGATGATCTGTGAACAGCGTCGATGAGCGAAAAGGAAAAGCGAATCGAGAATGGCGGAGGTGAGACTTACGAGAAACGAGCACAGAACGTAGAAAGATATAAAATAGGGAAATGCAATATCGGATCCGCAAGTGGGACCCGTTTCGTCGCTGTTCGGATCGCACTTTACTTTCTCCGGTTGCGCGGAACAGTCCATCATGATCTCTTGCCACGCCTCGCCTGCAAATTGTCCATTCGTTATACGCGACATACGTACCGTAGATTTTTATGTGAAATCTGCTTCTACGATCGGACACATAACGCTATATGTAAATAAAGGTCTCGTACCCGTGGCAGATCGAAACAGAACCAGCACGGCTTGTGGGAAAGATTGGAAATTGTTGTTTCTGTTGATCGACGTGTCGTCGTCGATCGCGATCTTCCCGAACACCTGGAAAAGCGTCACGTTTTCTCTTAGACAGTGATAGAAAGATTCAGCGATCGCTTACCTGCATGCCGATGACGGCGTAAATGAAGAAAAGCATTATGATCAACAGAGCTACGTATGGCAGGGCTTGGAAAGATTTGATGAACGTCCAAAGAAGCGTTCTGATACCCTCGCCCCTGCTCAACAACTTGACCAAGCGCATCACGCGGAACAGGCGAAAGAAGTTGATGGAGATGATGGACGAACCGGGCTGGAACACGTTTGTCGCGAAGTTACAAACGGAACGGAACGAGCCGAGGGCCGGTGAGCGGACTTACGTTGACTTCGGAGTAGACGATGTCGATGAAGCTGCCGAGAACGATGATGAAGTCGAACACGTTCCAAGCGTCTCCGAAATAGTTCTGCAAAAGAAAGGGGAAATCTCGCAGCTCGGAAACGTTCGAAGCACACGCA
>SMSR01013447.1:11423-39379 GCA_019453355.1 Ceratina japonica | reverse complement strand
AGATTTTTCTAATTGTTAAGTCGTTTTGGTGTAGAACTACCTTAAAGAGGATCTATCTCGCGAGGGGCAGGCGGCAAGGGGAATGTCTATGCTTATACATATAAATACACAAAATGCGATAGAATTCCTTAAGTTCAACAATCATAGTTAATTAAAGTTTTTCGTATCTCCAAAAGTGACGACAATATTCCATTTCTAGAAGCTAGTGGTCCACCCTGTATATGTATAATCATCGCATAATCGGTTCGTTTTTTCTCGTCGTATAACACTGTTTTTTGTGTAAATAATTTAATATAAAGAATTTGACTGATTGTGAGACAAATTCGTATCACCAAAGTTAATAAGTTAATCAATACTTAAAAAACGGTAACCATGGCTCCAATCAGTACGAAGTTATCTGATTATTTCCAATATTTTATTGCTTGTAGCGTCATCAATACCATCATTTATTTACTTCAAATTTGCGCAGAATTTAATAAAATTTGTGCATCGAAAAATAAGCATCATATATATTATAATATATATAAATTATATTTGGACCAATCAATGATGACATGCAATGATTACAAATTGCCTTAATAAATTTATATCAAATTCGCAATATTTGTTGTAGCTATATCAAGAAAATTGATATGAATGTAACAATGTAAAAATAGTGATCAAAAGTATCATAAATATATTTGTTCGTTGCATGATTACAAGTTGAACTCACGAAATGATACAAAATTTGTGTAAATATGTTTATTCAAATAGAATTTGCTGCAAATTGTTTCCAATTTTTGGTACATTAATTTCTACGTCTTATGACGATCATCAAAGTCTATCTGTGTATTGTTAACCAAAAAGAGACTTCTTTGTTCTGTAATGATATCGTTTTGAAGTAAACAATTAATTAGTCAGCTAATGCTTTGTTACGTTCATATTGTTTATACCGAAATGCTAATGAACCGTCGTAATGAATGGCATTATGTTCAATTCATTTTGTAAAAACAAAAATTATCATCGGGAAATCTAAAACATCTTACCTTTAATTACTTTGAAGTAAAAAATATTGTACTCGAAACATTTTAATAGTATTTTCACGTATTTAATGACACATTAAAATTCGTATCTATTTTCTCCTATCTCAAAACCGGCAATTTTCTAATCGACAATAATTATTTACTTTTTAACCGTCAATTTTACTAGAGCTCGTCTATTTGGGTATCCAAAGATTCTCACACGAATCATACTATCAGGTCTAGTAATAATTAATGTCGTCTTCCAATACAATTCTAAATCTAATTTATTTAAACAAAACAAAACAATTTAATAAACTATATAGACGCTGTTGTTTTCAACTACTTGTACCCAACGCTCAGGTAGCATCTTAATCCCCCTATCTTGTGATTTTGATTAAAAAAATTCGGTCAAGGCGTTTTTGAGGCACTCTTCATTATTGAAATGTTTTGCAAGCCGCAAATTTTGCAACAAAACAAATGATAATCGGATGGGGCAATGTCTGGAGGATATTCAGGATGTGGGAGAACTTCCCATCCCAACTGGAATAGAAATTGTTCCGTTTTGTTTAAATAAATTAGTTTTAAAAATGTATTGAAAAACGACACTAATTATTACTAGCCGTGATAATTATCCCAATTAAATCAACCAACCGAGCGAACAATTGCACTCTGTGAATTCGAGGCAAGGGAACAGAATGTAACGCCCCTGGTAAAAGCAACTTTCAACTAGAATCTGCAGAAAAAACGGGAACTACTTAGAGAGAGAAAAGAACTTGTGGTTAGTCCGGCGACCGTTGCACCGTGCTAAGGGCTAAGGGACATTTTAAAAAGATGTCGGCCCCAGTGCAAATAAATAAGATTCCATCTAAGAAGTTGGCGACGGGAACAGTGGCAGCAGCAGCAGGAGCAGCCACGAGCCCGCACGGTTTATTTAACTTTTTCTCTACTCCACCGGCTCGCCCCGGCCTTTTTTTTTTTCCTCGGCCGCATCTCATCGCGCTCGAACAAATTCCTCCTCATCCCCGGGAACGTACCGCGAAACGCTTCCGCCGTTATCGCGTAAAGCTCGTCTGTCCGCTTTGCGTTATTTATCCTGGCAACGGCACGGATCCCGTTTTTCTCGCCACTTTTGTCCGAAACGAAACGAGATAATGCAGACGCATAAAAAGGTTGCAATTCGTTAGTGACGGCGCATAAATCTACATTGTCCCACGGTGCTCTCCCAGGCCGGGGAGCTCCCCATGGCAATGTCGGCGCGTTTCTTACGACGGACTTCGGCGCGTGACAAATTGCTGTTAACAAATGAATTTCCAATAACTAATATTTCGCTCGACAGTTTTTCCCGAGACGTCGGGTTCCATTTGTCCGCGGGTTTAATAAGCTTCAAATATAAATCGGTCCTTTCGTCGGGTGGTCCCGAATCGCCTGTGGGAAAGTTTCACGAGTAAATTCGTAGCATTCAATAGTTTTAAGGGAATCGAGTTGCCGAGCGTCGTCTACGCGCTGTGTGTGTGCGCGCCCGCGCCATAGCTTCTTTATTAAAGTATCCGAGGCTTGGACTTTCATTAAAAACGCCGAACAAACGGAGAGGGGAATGTCTTCGGAGAATCAAAGTGTAGTTTCAGCGGCGAACCGAGGGACCCGTGAAATTTATTAGAGTCCGCCGGTGCCTTTGCAATTCCGTGAAACGGGAAAGACGCCCGGCGTATAGACAAGTACGGGAAATTGTAATCAAAGGGAATAGGAATGCGGCGTGGTCACAATAAAACTTGACGGTCTCGCGACGCGAACCGAAAAAAAGGGGGGAACTGTTTCGCGCTATGCGATTTGCGATAAGTAAAATGTAATTCTGCGCCGTGCCGCGAGGTAGAAAATTTTCCCGATAAAATGAACGCGAACGCGTTCGCGGCGGGCACGGGACGCGGGCTTTGTAATTTGTATTGCGGCATCGGGGAAAGGAAACGCAAAAATTTCATTTCTGTGCAACGCACGGGACTCCTGGAAACACAAAGGAAGGGAAACGAGCAAAGAGTTATGTAGGGCGGAAAGCGCAAACGAACGTAAAAAGAAATCCGACAAGTCCGGGAGGACGGCTGCGCGATGCAGAAAACTCGTCGTTTGCGGTGGTCGAACAGGCCAGGAGGGCCGATTCAAAGGGATTTTCTTCCTTCCGAGTACACCCTTAACTCGCAACCCCGCGGTTGCTCGATGTCGCCCGCTCGATAGCGGCTCGATACGCGAGAGGGGCCGGGAATTCGTGCTGGTGTGTCAGCCGCAACGTACATAATTTAAGGATGTGTGAGCGGTAAGATCTCTGCTAAAAGTTTAAGAAATCTAATGAAAACCTATCTCTATTATTTGAAACTATCAACTCTTTAAAAAAAACTATATTTACAGAGAAGTAAGATTTATGAAGTTGGACGTGTTTTTTTAAGTCACACGGAACCTTTAACATATAGCTTCTAATATTTTAATATACAGGGTGTCCCGGAAAGATTGTAAGAGCCGAAAATGGCAGATTGGGAGGGTTTCCCATTTCGCATTTCGCCAAAGGAAATTGTTGTTCAATAAGACCCTCCCAATCTGCCATTTTCGGCTCTTACAATCTTTCTGGAACACCCTGCATATTTCTGTCAGTTTTTGATAGGATTGTACATGACTTTCAACTTAAAATAATAAAAATCTACAAATTTATAAATAGTAATAATCTGACGCAATTTAACAGTTCTTACTTTTGCTTACATTTTATTGTGTATCTTAAATAATATCTTCGAAACTGCTATCATGTCAACTTTAAAATACTCTCAAAACATGTGTTAACAATAATACAAAACAACAAAATGGTGTCATTGTTGCAACTATCTTTTTTTCAAAGTAACATCGAAATATTTTCCCATATCATACATGAAGTGTCTGTGAAGTTAGCACTCGATTCTATTATAAATAAAAAAAGTCTACCAGTTCTAGTAGCACTTTTATTATTTCTACAGTTCCTGATGAGAAATAAAACGAGTTCCGCATTCCAAATGTTCAAAAACTCGGAAACAAAAAATCGAGTGCCGACTTTACGTACCAGCACTCGATCGTTTCCTCTAAAGTACCAATAATAATTGCAAAACTCAAGGTTTTTTGAGAGTTCTCGGCAGTTCTATAATAATTCTAGCCGAATATGAAATTTCAAATCGATATCTTGATAATTACTGTTTTACAAAAATTTTACTACACGGCCAGCACTCGATTG
Source organism: Ceratina japonica (assembly GCA_019453355.1). Lineage (NCBI taxonomy): Eukaryota > Metazoa > Arthropoda > Insecta > Hymenoptera > Apidae > Ceratina > Ceratina japonica. Next base: position 35,137 of record SMSR01013447.1, on the reverse strand, counting down.
TCGATAAACATAGTAGTGAGCAAAATATCGATTTGACATTTCATATTGGACTAGAACTATTGTAGAACTAAGGGGAACTCGCGAAAAACTTTGAATTGTTCAATTATTATCGGTACGTTGTAGAAGAAAATTGAGTGCTTGCCGCGTCAGTAAAATTTCTGAAAAATATAGTAATTATCAAGATATCCATATGAAATTTCATATTGGGCTAGAATTATTGTAGAACTATCGGGAACTCGCGAAACACTTTGAATTTTTCAATTATTTCTGGTACTTCAGAGAAGAAACTCGAGTGCTAGAACGTGAAGTCGGCACTCGATTTTTTGTTTTCGAGTTTATCGACATTTGGAATGCGGAACTCTTTTTATTTTTCATCAGGAACTATAGAAGTATTAAGAATGCTACTAGAACTGGTGGAGTTTTTTAATTTATAATAGAATTGAGTGCCAACTTCACAGACATATATGAATTCAAGATGTAATAACTTTTCTAATAGCCTCGCAAAATGTCTTAAATTTTGCACAGTGTTTTATCAATGAAATATCTAATAACTGTTAAAATTTCAATGCTTTGTCATTGTTTTTATATAAGAATTCATACAGTCTTAAAAAAAAATGTTCCGAAACAGCACTCAGTCTTCGACGATCCAATTCAAGTGATTATTATTATATCATTTTTTACTCTTTACTTTGAAGTCATTCGAATATAATAAATCGTATTGGCCTCGCATATTTCAATTATTTTTTAATTTTATGGTCGTAATTATTCTCACTGTCGGTCACTCGCGTATAAACGCGTCAATCAGTTCTTCGATAAAATCGGTTGCACGGCGCGGCCGCGGCGAGTGGGAAACGGTTCAATCGACAAAATGGATTGTCGATAGCATAATGCGGCTTGAACACGCTTTGTGGACGTAATACAATTATTTTACGCGCGGCACAGAAGTCTGCTCATTAAATCGCGCGCGAATCTATGTTAATGGCCGCACTTCTCTGTTATTACCCTGTCAAAGTCATGCGCGAACGTTGGGATATCGACTGCGTGCGTTGCCGATGCGAATTCGCGTCGCACACCCCCCACGATCTATGAATCTTTGAACGATATTTCAACGCGCCCGGTGATATTGCGTTTCTCTGTATAATGTTGACAGCCCACAGGGGATATAAATTTCACTCGATGATCACTGATGAAAGCATTGCGATTAGAATTTTAAAATTCGCCTCGAACGTGGCTAAACGTGCGAAATTTTACCAACAATTTAATGCGAAAACTGTGTAAAGTCACTGGAGGATTATCCTTATCACAAAATTCTGATTTTGTCTACTAAATAAACTGAAATACTCATATATCATAGGTGGAAGCTGTATTCCAGAGAGCAATGAGAAATATTCATGGAATAATTTTAGAAATATCGAACGTCGTTGAATTCGCTGGGCAGAAAAATTTAGAGAGGAAATCGGGATTTTTGTTACAGGAGTACAAGCACCGCCGAGGAACGATTCGGTCCGTCTGGAGCCGGGACCTCTGGTAAATGGTGCTGGAGCACTTTACGTTGCCGCGACGTGCGCGTGTGCTTTAATATTAGTCGTCGGAAGCGTGGCGAGCGCTTTGTACATTCGTAACAGCAAGGCCCGCATACAAGAATCACAGTAAGTGCAGTTAAAGCTCATTATTCTCCAAACACCGTCCAATTCGCTTATTATTTCACCATTTGCTTGCTGTTATAACAAGAACTTATCTAACCAGAGATGTATTTTTATCATTTTAATGTCATGGAAGCATAGTATTATACTCTTAAAGTGAAAGCTCAATTACCAAGGAAAGAGTATTAAGGGGTTAGAACACTTTAGAGAAAAGAAAGTATAGGTATACTTTGTGATTTTTTTTTTTCAGCAAAACCATAAAATAAATCGGAATTACAAAATAGTGTTTTTATTGTATGTATAATGGAATATACAAAATGATTTTTTCAACGCGATAAATAACAACATGGCGACTGTGCAACGTTTATCTCACAAAACTATATTTTTTTTTATGCCTGTTGGTCTAATAACTCAAATACATTTCAACCGATTCACTTGAAATTTTAACTGTACATTCAAAATAACATTCTCTAGAGAAAATCGTAGGATTTTTTTTATTTTGCTTAATTTTTTAAACAATAATTTCCTGACGATTTCAGTATGGTAAACTTGTACTTGTAATTTTTAGAACTGCGCCAGTTTGGCAAATAACAACATATCAAAAACATCCTACGATGTTCTCTAGCTGTTCTTATATTATAACTCGAAAATTACAGGAGCAATCGGTCCGGCCATCGAAATAGCGACGTCCTTGGAAAAATAATGCACAGCCGCCATTTCGGCATGTAACACCTTGAAAAAATGATTTTGCATAGTCCATGACATGTACAATAGAAAACTTANTCCTGGAAACACAAAGGAAGGGAAACGAGCAAAGAGTTATGTAGGGCGGAAAGCGCAAACGAACGTAAAAAGAAATCCGACAAGTCCGGGAGGACGGCTGCGCGATGCAGAAAACTCGTCGTTTGCGGTGGTCGAACAGGCCAGGAGGGCCGATTCAAAGGGATTTTCTTCCTTCCGAGTACACCCTTAACTCGCAACCCCGCGGTTGCTCGATGTCGCCCGCTCGATAGCGGCTCGATACGCGAGAGGGGCCGGGAATTCGTGCTGGTGTGTCAGCCGCAACGTACATAATTTAAGGATGTGTGAGCGGTAAGATCTCTGCTAAAAGTTTAAGAAATCTAATGAAAACCTATCTCTATTATTTGAAACTATCAACTCTTTAAAAAAAACTATATTTACAGAGAAGTAAGATTTATGAAGTTGGACGTGTTTTTTTAAGTCACACGGAACCTTTAACATATAGCTTCTAATATTTTAATATACAGGGTGTCCCGGAAAGATTGTAAGAGCCGAAAATGGCAGATTGGGAGGGTTTCCCATTTCGCATTTCGCCAAAGGAAATTGTTGTTCAATAAGACCCTCCCAATCTGCCATTTTCGGCTCTTACAATCTTTCTGGAACACCCTGCATATTTCTGTCAGTTTTTGATAGGATTGTACATGACTTTCAACTTAAAATAATAAAAATCTACAAATTTATAAATAGTAATAATCTGACGCAATTTAACAGTTCTTACTTTTGCTTACATTTTATTGTGTATCTTAAATAATATCTTCGAAACTGCTATCATGTCAACTTTAAAATACTCTCAAAACATGTGTTAACAATAATACAAAACAACAAAATGGTGTCATTGTTGCAACTATCTTTTTTTCAAAGTAACATCGAAATATTTTCCCATATCATACATGAAGTGTCTGTGAAGTTAGCACTCGATTCTATTATAAATAAAAAAAGTCTACCAGTTCTAGTAGCACTTTTATTATTTCTACAGTTCCTGATGAGAAATAAAACGAGTTCCGCATTCCAAATGTTCAAAAACTCGGAAACAAAAAATCGAGTGCCGACTTTACGTACCAGCACTCGATCGTTTCCTCTAAAGTACCAATAATAATTGCAAAACTCAAGGTTTTTTGAGAGTTCTCGGCAGTTCTATAATAATTCTAGCCGAATATGAAATTTCAAATCGATATCTTGATAATTACCGTTTTACAAAAATTTTACTACACGGCCAGCACTCGATTGTCGATAAACATAGTAGTGAGCAAAATATCGATTTGACATTTCATATTGGACTAGAACTATTGTAGAACTAAGGGGAACTCGCGAAAAACTTTGAATTGTTTAATTATTATCGGTACGTTGTAGATGAAAATTGAGTGCTTGCCGCGTCAGTAAAATTTCTGAAAAATATAGTAATTATCAAGATATCCATATGAAATTTCATATTGGGCTAGAATTATTGTAGAACTATCGGGAACTCGCGAAACACTTTGAATTTTTCAATTATTTCTGGTACTTCAGAGAAGAAACTCGAGTGCTAGAACGTGAAGTCGGCACTCGATTTTTTGTTTTCGAGTTTTTCGACATTTGGAATGCGGAACTCTTTTTATTTTTCATCAGGAACTCTAGAAGTATTAAGAATGCTACTAGAACTGGTGGAGTTTTTTAATTTATAATAGAATTGAGTGCCAACTTCACAGACATATATGAATTCAAGATGTAATAACTTTTCTAATAGCCTCGCAAAATGTCTTAAATTTTGCACAGTGTTTTATCAATGAAATATCTAATAACTGTTAAAATTTCAATGCTTTGTCATTGTTTTTATATAAGAATTCATACAGTCTTAAAAAAAAATGTTCCGAAACAGCACTCAGTCTTCGACGATCCAATTCAAGTGATTATTATTATATCATTTTTTACTCTTTACTTTGAAGTCATTCGAATATAATAAATCGTATTGGCCTCGCATATTTCAATTATTTTTTAATTTTATGGTCGTAATTATTCTCACTGTCGGTCACTCGCGTATAAACGCGTCAATCAGTTCTTCGATAAAATCGGTTGCACGGCGCGGCCGCGGCGAGTGGGAAACGGTTCAATCGACAAAATGGATTGTCGATAGCATAATGCGGCTTGAACACGCTTTGTGGACGTAATACAATTATTTTACGCGCGGCACAGAAGTCTGCTCATTAAATCGCGCGCGAATCTATGTTAATGGCCGCACTTCTCTGTTATTACCCTGTCAAAGTCATGCGCGAACGTTGGGATATCGACTGCGTGCGTTGCCGATGCGAATTCGCGTCGCACACCCCCCACGATCTATGAATCTTTGAACGATATTTCAACGCGCCCGGTGATATTGCGTTTCTCTGTATAATGTTGACAGCCCACAGGGGATATAAATTTCACTCGATGATCACTGATGAAAGCATTGCGATTAGAATTTTAAAATTCGCCTCGAACGTGGCTAAACGTGCGAAATTTTACCAACAATTTAATGCGAAAACTGTGTAAAGTCACTGGAGGATTATCCTTATCACAAAATTCTGATTTTGTCTACTAAATAAACTGAAATACTCATATATCATAGGTGGAAGCTGTATTCCAGAGAGCAATGAGAAATATTCATGGAATAATTTTAGAAATATCGAACGTCGTTGAATTCGCTGGGCAGAAAAATTTAGAGAGGAAATCGGGATTTTTGTTACAGGAGTACAAGCACCGCCGAGGAACGATTCGGTCCGTCTGGAGCCGGGACCTCTGGTAAATGGTGCTGGAGCACTTTACGTTGCCGCGACGTGCGCGTGTGCTTTAATATTAGTCGTCGGAAGCGTGGCGAGCGCTTTGTACATTCGTAACAGCAAGGCCCGCATACAAGAATCACAGTAAGTGCAGTTAAAGCTCATTATTCTCCAAACACCGTCCAATTCGCTTATTATTTCACCATTTGCTTGCTGTTATAACAAGAACTTATCTAACCAGAGATGTATTTTTATCATTTTAATGTCATGGAAGCATAGTATTATACTCTTAAAGTGAAAGCTCAATTACCAAGGAAAGAGTATTAAGGGGTTAGAACACTTTAGAGAAAAGAAAGTATAGGTATACTTTGTGATTTTTTTTTTTCAGCAAAACCATAAAATAAATCGGAATTACAAAATAGTGTTTTTATTGTATGTATAATGGAATATACAAAATGATTTTTTCAACGCGATAAATAACAACATGGCGACTGTGCAACGTTTATCTCACAAAACTATATTTTTTTTTATGCCTGTTGGTCTAATAACTCAAATACATTTCAACCGATTCACTTGAAATTTTAACTGTACATTCAAAATAACATTCTCTAGAGAAAATCGTAGGATTTTTTTTATTTTGCTTAATTTTTTAAACAATAATTTCCTGACGATTTCAGTATGGTAAACTTGTACTTGTAATTTTTAGAACTGCGCCAGTTTGGCAAATAACAACATATCAAAAACATCCTACGATGTTCTCTAGCTGTTCTTATATTATAACTCGAAAATTACAGGAGCAATCGGTCCGGCCATCGAAATAGCGACGTCCTTGGAAAAATAATGCACAGCCGCCATTTCGGCATGTAACACCTTGAAAAAATGATTTTGCATAGTCCATGACATGTACAATAGAAAACTTATTTTATAATTCCAATTTATTCCCTAGTTCTGCTGAAAAAAAATTATGCCTATTTTTTGTCTAACCCCTTAAAGATTGGCAACCTTATGGGATTTTGTGTCGAACAAAAAAGTCTGTAATTCTTTGCCATCGAAGCAAAAAATGAAAAGCGAACGATTGTGTCTCTTAGATTTTCTGTCGAAGAGTAATGAAAAACAATTTTTATTGAAAAGAATTTTTTTTTATCCCATCGAACTTATGTATGTGTAGTTGTCAAATACAAGGAAGGTCGAATACAATTTGGTACTAGTACCAGCTAGTAAGAATAATTTAGGAATACAAAATGTGAGACGTTCTTGAAATTGTCTTTCATCTCGATAGAAACAGATGGAGATTATGGTCTCGTAAAAATATTACTTAGCAATTTTTACGAAATTTTAAAGATATGTTCAGGGAAGATCTTCGTATTAACTTCGTTTCTAATGTTGCTACTAATAATTTATACTAATCTTCGATTTTTATTAATCGAACTTAAATAACTTCGATGTTGTCTTAAACCATAATGAGTAAACCATGCTAGCATGTTGAATTTGTTATTATAGATTTCTATTACTATTAAAAAGCTACCTATAAAATTTTAAATCAATTTAAGGGTTTTTTGAAAAATTATAGCGATTTGAAATTCGCATATACTCTTATAGTAATCAACAATAACCCAAAGAAAATTTCACTTTGATCTCGAAAATAACCCAGAAAAAACAATAATAAACTCTTGAAAAAAGTTTATATCTAATCTCCAGTGTTTTATGAACAAATTTCTAAAAATATAATCATCATTCATGGACTTTAAAGAAAGTTATTGATTGAAATATTAAAAAAAATTACAAATTCATCGAAAAGAAGACGGAAATGTGACACCACTATCGTTAACATAGCAACGAATACTGATATATATATAAATATAACTGAGGTACACGTATATGCATGAACATATGTAAGGGTTACATAAACAGGTACAGATACGTACCTCAAATGATTTTGGATCATTCGTGGCGCCATGTACAATTCAAATTGACTCGAAATCGTTTGAGGTACCTGCACATACACTTTTGAGATTAACTGTGTAGCCAATACATCCTTAAGCAAAAATACGATTTGCTCATTGATTAGTTCACTGACGAATAAAAAATCAGCATCAACGACGAGCCCGCAATTCAAAAGCGACAACGTGCATATGTATATAGGTGGTAACTCATAAGATTCGCACGACTGGAGTCTTTTTCACGTACCGCCGGTCACATTCTCGTTTCTGCGGAGCAGCCGGCGGGTGAAAAGTCTTCGGCGCGTGTTACCGGTTGCCGTGAATTTTCCGGTGGCTGCGGGAACCCGGGGTATACTTGGACCCTCGACCTGATTCTTCACGAGGGTAGAGACAGAAGAAGAGGGCAGAGAAAGATTTCTACACCCCGCGGGAAATTCATGGGATAAGCTGGATAGGAACTCGTCCGCATGAAATATCCTTTCAATAAGCCCCGGTGATCCGTCGGTCGCTTGCCACGGCAGCCGACATTTTATTGCACGGCTACACGCCACCATTCGAAAGAGGACTCCTGCGGGAGAGAGCGTAAGCAGCGAACCCCTGAGAAAGGGATCCTACTTCTTTGCCTCTTCCTTTGCCTGATCTTCCCTTTCTGCGCGAGCCACTTGTCTCTTTCGCGGATGCACGGAACGAGCCGTCTAACTCCGATGATGCCTCCCTTATTTGAAAGGATCGAATGAAATGGACCGCATCTGTCTAGATACCATACGAACACATTTTTCTTTACTTACTACGTAGACCGTTATTAGCTTACGTAACTCTTATACAAGCTCGAAATCAATAATCTAATATTTGAATTAATTTGTAAATATTCTATCGTATAATAGTTGGTATTTATTTATTATGAGTGTTGATCGTGTAGAACTTTTTAATTATTTGAACTCCGGAAGTTAATCCACATAGTTACACTTGCACTTCGAGATGTTGCTGAAGTTGGAAAGTCTTATTAACAATCTCAGTAACTGTGCACAGTTGAGCTGTTAGGGCTCGCGACTTCCAACCGAGCAATTCCTTAGTTCGGTTGCAGGTACTTTCACGAAAGCCTGGCGTCCACCTCCTTGCGGTCACCAGCGTTAACCAGGCACTGGGTCGTTCGGCTAACAAGTTCTAACAAACGTCATTCCTCGGCTTTGCAGCCCTTTACTCCCGGCTCGTAACACCAGCCATGAAACTGTGCCCATTCGAGCATCACAAAATCACCGAAACTGTTAAAGCCACGCGTTTCCGAATTTAATCATTTCGAGTTAAGTGATTAATTCATTTTATTAAATGTGCCCATAATCATGAAAGTGGTCTAAGTTGAAATTAAAAGTTTATCAGTTATTTCACACTACATTACTTTAAACTAACTTAATTCAAGTTAGTAATTGTCACGATATTATCAGAAATGAACAATTAGATAGTGGTTGTTATTTCAACATTATATGGAAATCACTTAGTGTTTCAAATGTAATCCATTAAATATCTCGAAACAAGAAATATATGACTGAGGCCATTTTCATAATTATGGGCACAAATATAGGAAATAAAGTTGAAGCGAAATATTTTTGTACTACGATTATGTTTCCATTAAAACATGAACTCCGGGTTTACGTTCGAATATTTGAGGAAACAGTGTTAGTTTAATACATACTTTGATGGTAACTATAAACTGAGAGAGCGTAATAAGTATTTGATACCAGACGTTCTCTTTACGTCTTATAAAGATTTCTCCATCGGGCTCTTATAACCCATTTCGTAATGCATAAATTATTAGCTGTACCGAGGAAAAAAGGTTTTATACGTCGAGATTCCGGGAAAGAAAGATCCGAGGCGAAGTTTCAAGCAAGAGGTTCCTCCTCTCGCGCCTGCTTCCCTCCGATCCTTTCTGGCTTTCCTCCTCTTTATGCAGACTTGTCGTACTTCCTTTGAATATATTAGTTCTTGCCAGACTTCCGGCATGCAATTTTACGCCCGATTTACGTAGAAAAAGTGTAACTTAAATCCTCGAAACGAAATTCGGTTTAACTTATTTCTGCTATCTCACTTCCTTTTCCATCTCCTACATTTCATAATCAATTCTCTACTGTTTCTTAATTATTATGCATGATGGATGAGTTGAGATCTCTTTTCGCGATATTTTTATCACAAGTCGAAATTCCTTGATTTCAAAAGACTGGAGGATCAAATAATCACCAATGAGTACATTTACTGACTCGAATAACAATGATTGTGCTTTTTATAGTATAAGCTGAGGCAGTAAGAAAAATGTCATTTGAGATAATACAATGACTCCCATTAATATCCGGACACAGTTCAAAACGGAATCATTTTTCTAATATTGAGCTAACTTAATTTTTTGTCCTTTTACTAGGTTAGTTAAGACCTCGTACTTTTTTTCCTAGCAGTGGAAAATAGCATTCACATGATTCTTGGCTACATTTTAAATATAGTAAGTCTTTAGGAATTTTTTATAGAAATAATGATAAATAGGGGCAGAGGTATAAAATATTATATAAAAATCGTTATTTTTTGTTCAAGATTTTTTAGCACAAAAACGGTTAGACATTTTTAATTGAAAATTTGTAGACTTATTTATGTATTGAATTTTTTCATATAAAAATATTGAGTAGTAACTGATATATGCTACATTATATGTCGACACATACACAAACCTGACTACTTTATTATATCTCAGAAACGGTGCAACTAAATAACACGTTTGGATACTGTTTCGAAAAGCTCTCAAGACATTAATATGTTTATACAANTCTACTGTTTCTTAATTATTATGCATGATGGATGAGTTGAGATCTCTTTTCGCGATATTTTTATCACAAGTCGAAATTCCTTGATTTCAAAAGACTGGAGGATCAAATAATCACCAATGAGTACATTTACTGACTCGAATAACAATGATTGTGCTTTTTATAGTATAAGCTGAGGCAGTAAGAAAAATGTCATTTGAGATAATACAATGACTCCCATTAATATCCGGACACAGTTCAAAACGGAATCATTTTTCTAATATTGAGCTAACTTAATTTTTTGTCCTTTTACTAGGTTAGTTAAGACCTCGTACTTTTTTTCCTAGCAGTGGAAAATAGCATTCACATGATTCTTGGCTACATTTTAAATATAGTAAGTCTTTAGGAATTTTTTATAGAAATAATGATAAATAGGGGCAGAGGTATAAAATATTATATAAAAATCGTTATTTTTTGTTCAAGATTTTTTAGCACAAAAACGGTTAGACATTTTTAATTGAAAATTTGTAGACTTATTTATGTATTGAATTTTTTCATATAAAAATATTGAGTAGTAACTGATATATGCTACATTATATGTCGACACATACACAAACCTGACTACTTTATTATATCTCAGAAACGGTGCAACTAAATAACACGTTTGGATACTGTTTCGAAAAGCTCTCAAGACATTAATATGTTTATACAAATGTCCTTTAATATAGTAGGATTACGTGTTTAAGACAATAAGTGAAAAAAACTATTCATTAATTACGAAAAATTGTATCTTAATTATAATATCGAATTTAGATAAATAATGATAAACAAACGAAAAAAATGACAAGATTATACATGACGAAGAGTTATTTTAATAATAATTGTAAAAGACTACATACCTTTACTACTACACAGAATGTTTAATCACTGGAAGCAATAGAATGGCTCTTATTTTAAATATTCTTGTAACTTCGAATTGATTCCTCTCATCTAACTATATCCTTAAACTTCCAATTTTCATTACAGGCCATAATAGAAAAGTTAACAACCATGTCTTTTATTATTTTCTTCGCGATTTCAATGAATACCAATTTTTATGAATTTTTTGTTAGTCATTCTACAGTAAATTAAGCTTTCTAAAATTCCACAGAAGATAAAGTTTTTTGATCAACACTAAAAATGTTACTCCGTTTCGAAAAGAGTTCGAATATTATAGGAAGTTACTGTACTGACTCGAATAACGATGACTGTGCTTTTTATATAAGCCGAGGCAGTAAGAAATGTCATTTAAGGTAATATAATACATTATAATCTGTCAAGACATAAAGTAAGTTTCATTAGGAGGAATATACCCGTGAGATATTATAGATAGATACTTCACAGAACACGTTATTGGATTAAAACCCGTATTAAGGCTAATTCTAATTAAGAGACGGTCTTTGCGATAGTCGTATTAACGCGCCCGGCCGTACGAGAAATCTACTTAACTGACGTGTAGCGGACATAGCAGGAAGACCCTTTACGCGCTTTAATTGCACGTTCGATTGAACCTTCGTTACGCCCGGCATCAAGGAATTATAATACTCGCGCGATTACGCGCTATCGACGGAACGAGATTCGAGACACGGTAAAATTATGAAAATGAAATTGGAAGGCAGGATACTCCGAAGAACGGGGCATTCCATCTTCATTCCCTTTGTACCTGAATCTTTCCAAAGTAGACCAATTGTCTCCCACCGGCCGTTATTAAATCGTTTGAAGTTTCTCATCGTGAATTTTTCCCCGACGACAGGGGCCGGTTCAAGATCGTTCCTCCACCTTTGACGACGAATATTACCCTCGGCTACTAATTTTAATACGTACCCGTTCCTCTCTCCTCCGTTGTTTACTCTCGCGCCCGCTGGCCTACATTAACGTTCCTACTACTTGTCGACGGAAGAGTACACTCTCTGGGTACAGTCTCCGAGGATTACGTCGAACTTTAATATCGCAGAATTGCGGGCCATAAAATAAATTTATGAGTGTCACGGATGGGGAGGGACAGGAAGTTCTCGCGCTCCACTCTCCTCTTTTGCCAATCCATTTAATACGAATACTTGATAAGGGCATACATTTTCTTCGTAATATATACATCGTTCTGATACGTGATATAATCGAACGCAATCTTTTTTTTGTAAATTGCAATTCAACAAGTATCTTTCATAATTATCTTATTATTCTTAAGGACGTTTCTCAGTGGTTTAGAGGGGTAAACGGTGCGGGGGGTGTCCTATGCTTATACATTGTAAAGATCGAGTAATGCCAACATCATATATTTACTTTGTATTAATACATTAAAAAAATTCTTATGTTTTATAGTAAACCTTGTTCCTCATAAGAATGCATGTTAAACTGATATTCTCATTAAATTTTCTTAATAATAACGGTAGAAAATTCTGAAAAAAAAACAGTTCACTTATTTTACAGCAGGAATAATATATAATTTCTTCAGAATTTTTCAACATTTTCAAAATCTCTGACAAACGTCCTTAAAATTACGGAAATCGTTAACATGTTTTCAAGTTTCTTAGTAATAAAACGGTAGAAAATTCTGAAAAAAAAAACAGTTCACTTATTTTACAGCAGGAATAATATATAATTTCTTCAGAATTTTTCAACATTTTCAAAATCTCTGACAAACGTCCTTAAAATTACACAAATCGTTAATATGTTTTCAATTTTCTTAATAATGAAACGATAGAAAATTCTTAAAAAAAAAAGTTCATTNGAAAAAAAAAACAGTTCACTTATTTTACAGCAGGAATAATATATAATTTCTTCAGAATTTTTCAACATTTTCAAAATCTCTGACAAACGTCCTTAAAATTACGGAAATCGTTAACATGTTTTCAAGTTTCTTAGTAATAAAACGGTAGAAAATTCTGAAAAAAAAAACAGTTCACTTATTTTACAGCAGGAATAATATATAATTTCTTCAGAATTTTTCAACATTTTCAAAATCTCTGACAAACGTCCTTAAAATTACGGAAATCGTTAACATGTTTTCAAGTTTCTTAGTAATAAAACGGTAGAAAATTCTGAAAAAAAAAACAGTTCACTTATTTTACAGCAGGAATAATATATAATTTCTTCAGAATTTTTCAACATTTCCAAAGTCTCTGACAAACGTCCTTAAAAGTACAGAAATCGTTAATATTTTTTCAATTTTTTTAATAATAAAACGATAGAAAATTCTGAAAAAAATAACAGTTCATTTTGGTTATAGCAAGTATAATATACAATTTCTTCAGAATTTTTCAACATTTTCAAAATCTCTGACAAACGTCCTTAAAATTTCAGAAATCGTTAACATGTTTTCAATTTTCTTAATAATAAAACGGTAGAAAATTCTGAAAAAAATAACAGTTCATTTTTTTTATAGCAAGAACAACATACAATTTCTTCAGAATTTTTCAACATTTCCAAAGTCTCTGACAAACGTCCTTAAAATTACGGAAATCGTTAACATGTTAATTCTAAATATCAATATCTGGAAAGTGAAATTGCGTCATCCCCGGACGANCATGTTTTCAATTTTCTTAATAATAAAACGGTAGAAAATTCTGAAAAAAATAACAGTTCATTTTTTTTATAGCAAGAACAACATACAATTTCTTCAGAATTTTTCAACATTTCCAAAGTCTCTGACAAACGTCCTTAAAATTACGGAAATCGTTAACATGTTAATTCTAAATATCAATATCTGGAAAGTGAAATTGCGTCATCCCCGGACGAGAATATTTTTATGATACGGAATTTTTATGAGAAGGGGAAACGGGAAAGTAGTCTGGCTCGATCATCTCAGCCACTCTGCTCCTTTCCCGTCTTCCGCTTTGGGGAAGTCTGTCGGCGTCGGCCAATTGTCTCTCGAGGGATATATTAGCTCTTTTGAGGCTCTCCGGGCTGATAACGCGCGGGAAAACGAGGCTTTAGGATCCTCCTCCGCGCCCCTTATACGCCTTCTCCGGGGGCGAGACTGCAGATTTTACATCCGTCCGCTCGAGTAAACACAGCATCCCACCCCACTTCCTCCGGCTTCCCGTTACCCGTGTTCCAACAGTTCCGTGGACAAAGAACGGTTTCGGGATTCGACAAGAACGCGCGGAACTCTTTGCGGTCGAACTGCTCCGTTCGCGAACTAGGGTAAGAAGCCTCTTGCACATGTTGCTAATAAAGCAAATACCTTTTGGAGAACGATAATCTGATTTGCCTTAAGCCGTTGTATTAAATTACCTGTTTCCTCGAGCTTTTACGAAAAAAGCACGCGAAGTAGCGTCGAGCAGTCGACGTAAGAAAATATCGGACAGTTTTGTACGTTTCGATATTTACATTTATGGCAGATCGCGTTTGCGTATTCGACGTCTGCGAAATGCGGAGAGATTATAAAGGAACGAAGCGAATTGAGCATGGTAAATTCAAAGTTGCGCCGCGCCGTGAAATACAGTCCGCAGATCCCCCGGGCGTGGGTACAAAGAATCGGGAAAAACCGTAGCGCGTGGAATATCTGAAATCGTTGCCGCGCCTCTCTTTTTCGTTCAGCTTCTACCTCTTTTTTCGCTGCCGATTCGCGCCGGATGTACATGTGCAAAACGGCCAATAAATCCGACGAAATATTGGAATTACCGTTCCTCCGCGAAATTTCCCTCCCTCTCGCAGTATTTTAGTTCTCTCGCCGCCGCCGCGCCGCGCGCCGTTCCCGGCCTCCGTTCCTCTTCGTCTCTTATCTCGCCGCTTTTGAGGCGCTCTCTCCGCTCTAATATCCCTGCTGCGAAGGGGGAGCGGACCCTCTTTGAAAATTTTTCCCCGCAGGCTAAGCGGTAATTTCACACGCTACGAGGACCTTCGACAGGATCGATCATACGACGGCGGATGTAATCGTAAACTTCCTGCCGTGTCAAGCCGTGAGGCCAAACAAGAAAGGAACGACAGATCCTTTCATGTTGCTCAAAGATTTTATAACGTCGACAGGAATAAACACAATAAACATGAATTATTCCCAGATTTTAAAAATTGTATTGTAGTATTAATTTGGTAAAATGAAAACCTTTGAACTATAGATACTCAGATAGACTTTAATGATCGTCATGAGATGTAAAAATTAATTTACCAAAATTTGGAAACAATTTGCAGCAATTTGAATAAATGTGTCCATAATTATGAAAGTGGTATAAGTCATATATTTCTTGTTTCGAGATATTTAATGGATTACATGAATTCAACTAAATGAATTCCAAATAATGTTGAAATAACAACCACTATCTAATGGTTCATTTTTGACAACATCGTGAAAATTACATTGAATTAATTTAGTTTAAAATATAATGTGGTGTAAAATAATTGATAAACTCATTTTTCTTCATTTTGACATACAATTAGACTACTTTTATAATTATAGATACAAATTGTATATTTATATGAATTTTGTATCATTTCGTGAATTCAACTCTTAATTATGCAAGGAACAAATACATTTATAATATTTTTGATTACTATTTTTACATTGTTATCTTCCTATCAATTTTCTCGATGTAGCTACAACATATGTTGTGAATTTGATATAAATTTATGAAGGCAATTTGTAATCATTGCATGTCATCATTGATTGCTCCAAGTTTAATTTATATATGATTCTTATTTTTCGATATACAAATGTTAGTAAATTTTGCGCAAATTTGAAGTAAATAAATGACGGTATTGATAACCCTACAAGTAATTAAACATCGGAAATAATCAGATAACTTTGTATTGATTACAGCCCTTTTAACTGCACATAGTTTTATATACACGACATTACATTTTTACGTGTTAAACGTGAGCGAAAATAAATCTAACGTACAAATATAGCACCGGCGCTTTGCAAAGAAGTGATAAGAACTAATGATTCCATAATTTGAAACGTTTAATTAAAATAGATAGTCATTATGAACTTGCTTTTTAAAGTAATATCATATTAGGTAGAGGCTGCATTCAGCGATGAAAGTGATCTAATTTGAATATGTCTACGAGAAAAAGCTCTTAAAATTCATCCCCATTCAGTTCGTATCTCGTACCTTACAGAAACGAATTGCAAGTTTAATCACAAAAGTAATGAACCATATAAGTATAATATGAACGGACCATATAATAATTAAATATGAATGAACTATAAAATAATTAGACATTAATGAACCATATAATAATTAAACATAAATGAACCATAAAATAATTTAATATAAGTGTAATAAAATACACTTTACAGAAAATTCCATATTTTAATGTAGCACGAATAAAAAGCAAGAAACCACGTGAAATCTCTCTTTCTTATCCAGAAGTAATATCGCATAGCTTGTTCTCGAGATTAGAATGCTACATGAAATAAGAGTACATACGTGTTTTCCTTCCTGAATTGTTTTACCTACATTCTTATCATGCAGAAAAGTGCATTCTCCGATTTCGCCTCTACACGCACGTAGTGCATAGCAGATTTCCTCGGTTCTGTTATTCCGGACATAAAATTGTAAATTACGGTTATCTGAAACAAGTGGCCTGAATCTACAAAAAACGTAAACGTTAGAAAATAAAGTGTTTCGCTTAATTCTGCCCTGTTCAAGATTCCGTACTCACCGCGACATCCAGGCTACACAGAGAATTAGTAGGTGGAACATCGAAACATGCAGAGGCTAATATATGTATAGATTAGAGCCGGGAACGGACCGGGGGACGATTATTTACTCAGACAGCGAGGCGCGGCGCGACGCGAGCGTGTTGTGCATTAGAGAAATAATTAACCCCGTGTATAATCATTAGGCGGTTACAAGGGCGTCTATCCTTTCAGGAAAACATTGCCCTGCTGCAGCTACTCGGCGGCAGACACCGGGGGCCTCGCCAGAAGTTCTGTCCTGGTTAGGGTCGACCCACGACCCGGAAGCGCGAATTCCGGAAGTTACGCGACCATTGCCGACCTGGAGCCACTCTATGCGAGACCTTGCGGTTCCAGAGCAAGTTACTACGCTTCCAGCCATGTGACGCATCTCAGCCAGGTACGGCGCAGAATCATTTTACGGAAACTTCCGCGCAAGATATTGCATTAAGTATCCGGGTTGCGCAGCGCGCGCGCGCGCGCCGGCGAACTCGGAACTCGACCGGCTCTCTCTCTCTCCACCTGTAAAAGTTTTACCTGATCGCGGCCGTACATTACCCGCTCGTGCAACACCCTATCTCGGTCTAATAAATTTTATATCCGGCCGGAAGCGATGTACCTACGATTTTATGGAGATTGCGCGCGGTCGGTTTTAAATTTTTTAATAGCTATTAAATGGAATATTCGGCGGAGGCAACGAAAACCGATACTTACCGTGAAACATTCACGGTTATATCTCCCGCTGCTTAATGGAAGGTAATAAAGCATCGGCGTTGTGTTTTTCCGGACGGCGAAACTTCCGGGACGGTGTGTTTTCAAATATTTGGAAGACGGCGCGCTACGGAACGGGAACAATTCTTGCCCGCGGCGGCGCGGCTTTTATCATTCCGTATCATATGATCGAGTAACTTAAAACGTCGGTTTATTGCGCTTCTTTAACCGGGATAATGGATTTAAGAGCGGCGAAGCAGCCCGCGGAACAAAGTCGACGGTACGCAGACGGGGAACTCTCATTGCACGTCAGGAAATCCGANAAATTCCATATTTTAATGTAGCACGAATAAAAAGCAAGAAACCACGTGAAATCTCTCTTTCTTATCCAGAAGTAATATCGCATAGCTTGTTCTCGAGATTAGAATGCTACATGAAATAAGAGTACATACGTGTTTTCCTTCCTGAATTGTTTTACCTACATTCTTATCATGCAGAAAAGTGCATTCTCCGATTTCGCCTCTACACGCACGTAGTGCATAGCAGATTTCCTCGGTTCTGTTATTCCGGACATAAAATTGTAAATTACGGTTATCTGAAACAAGTGGCCTGAATCTACAAAAAACGTAAACGTTAGAAAATAAAGTGTTTCGCTTAATTCTGCCCTGTTCAAGATTCCGTACTCACCGCGACATCCAGGCTACACAGAGAATTAGTAGGTGGAACATCGAAACATGCAGAGGCTAATATATGTATAGATTAGAGCCGGGAACGGACCGGGGGACGATTATTTACTCAGACAGCGAGGCGCGGCGCGACGCGAGCGTGTTGTGCATTAGAGAAATAATTAACCCCGTGTATAATCATTAGGCGGTTACAAGGGCGTCTATCCTTTCAGGAAAACATTGCCCTGCTGCAGCTACTCGGCGGCAGACACCGGGGGCCTCGCCAGAAGTTCTGTCCTGGTTAGGGTCGACCCACGACCCGGAAGCGCGAATTCCGGAAGTTACGCGACCATTGCCGACCTGGAGCCACTCTATGCGAGACCTTGCGGTTCCAGAGCAAGTTACTACGCTTCCAGCCATGTGACGCATCTCAGCCAGGTACGGCGCAGAATCATTTTACGGAAACTTCCGCGCAAGATATTGCATTAAGTATCCGGGTTGCGCAGCGCGCGCGCGCGCGCCGGCGAACTCGGAACTCGACCGGCTCTCTCTCTCTCCACCTGTAAAAGTTTTACCTGATCGCGGCCGTACATTACCCGCTCGTGCAACACCCTATCTCGGTCTAATAAATTTTATATCCGGCCGGAAGCGATGTACCTACGATTTTATGGAGATTGCGCGCGGTCGGTTTTAAATTTTTTAATAGCTATTAAATGGAATATTCGGCGGAGGCAACGAAAACCGATACTTACCGTGAAACATTCACGGTTATATCTCCCGCTGCTTAATGGAAGGTAATAAACCATCGCCGTTGTGTTTTTCCGGACGGCGAAACTTCCGGGACGGTGTGTTTTCAAATATTTGGAAGACGGCGCGCTACGGAACGGGAACAATTCTTGCCCGCGGCGGCGCGGCTTTTATCATTCCGTATCATATGATCGAGTAACTTAAAACGTCGGTTTATTGCGCTTCTTTAACCGGGATAATGGATTTAAGAGCGGCGAAGCAGCCCGCGGAACAAAGTCGACGGTACGCAGACGGGGAACTCTCATTGCACGTCAGGAAATCCGATTTTCTCGCAGCCGTTCGTTCTCTCTCTCTCACTCTCTCTCTCTCTTTCGCCGGTTCTTCATCGTGAATTTCGCTGCGCGTCGTTCTCTCGGCAACGAAAACGGAAACTGGGGTGCGTCTCGGCCGGTCTCGTCTGGCCCGCCGCGCGAAACGAGGGCCGCTCTCAAAAACTTTATCGAATTTGCGACCGTAGGGGCAGTTTTCCGCCAACAACTTTCCCTTCCACTAACCACCTTCCCTCCGCAGCCCTTTCGACTCTTTATTCAGCTATTCCAACCTGGAACCTTCGCCCGACCGAGCGAATGCTCGCCAAAAACTAGTATATAACGTAGAACTCCTTTCCTTTGCCATTTTCCTTCTTCACTTTTGTGGCTTCTACTTTCTTTTGTTGAGGCTTCTGTTTTGTCCTGGAAGAGACAATTTTCTGTCGACGAAAGTTGGAATTGAAACTTTTCTCCTCGGTTCTTTACAAAAGAGGACTCCGATCCTCCTTGGAAATTCGCTACTTATTTGCGATTCTTCAAAAACAAAAAAAAAAACTGATTTGGATTCATTTTATTCTTTGTTTCATATTTAATCGCTTGTTAACGAAATTGCTTGATTTCGTTCGTTCTCTCGAGACAAAGCGCTTTATACATTATTCTTTTAATTAGGAAAATCAGCTTTCTTAATTTGAATCCTCGAGTCAGTATCAATGCAAATACGCGGCTTTCATTACGCGGCAACGTTTGTACAAAGGGGGACCGAGCATAATCGCGTGATCGATTATATCGACGTTCGGGTGAATACTTATCTGATAAAGCGAATAAATCGACGATTTACAACTTTCTTTTTTTATCAAAGCGAAGGTGCAGACACTGAGCGTGTTGAAACGAAGGCTACGAAACTGGATCGTGGCTCCTTCTTCTTCTTCTTCTTCTTCTTCCTCCTCCTCCTCCTCTTCTTCTCCTGCTCGTCCTTTTACCTTCTCCATTGAGGAACACGATCCCTCTATTCAGTTGCCTTTCGAACGGGGCACGCTCCAGTCGGTTGATCTCTTTGATCGCTTAGAATTCAAATTTCAATGGAACCGAGTAAAATCGAAGGATATATGGAATGGGACGATGCACACTTTTGTTCGATAAGGATGGCCCCTCTTCAGCGACTTATCGAAAAATTGTGGCATACCAAAGACTGGTTTAGTGCCTACTTTTACTTACTCTTTCTCAGTATTCATCGGTACAGCCTCCCCTGAAATAAAATTTGTTCATGCAAATGACTTTTTAAATGTTAGAATCTGTATTTTATTTCTTACTTATGATGTAAAGATAGAGGTGTACTCCCAAGTTAATCCCAGTTTTAAGGTAGTACAAGGTACAAGCACGTAGGATCGTATTTTTTGGGTGCTTCACTGGGGTTGATTTTTAAATCTCAATTGAAGATGTTACCACCCCATATTAATATCAGAGTGATTAATTTAACGGAATAATTGTTTGACTTGTCAACTCAACTCATTATACATAATATACTGCTTGTACATACAAATATTAATGTATTTTAAAGGGTTTCCTAGCCCGTAAATAAATAAATCTAAATCTAAATCTAAATCTAAATTATATACTATATTGTGCTTCTGTAGTTTTTCATGAATACCGTGAATATCGTTCATTCGCTATATTGGAAACTATATGATTTCTTACGCTTAGTTCCTGTACCTCTATGTATTTTTACTCATATTTAATTACACATAACTAATTTACTAATCAGACGATCACTCTAAAATTTTGTACACTTGTCAGTTGTCTACCCATTTACATCCTGTATCAATTCCAGAACTTTCCTGAAAAAGTCACATTTGTGAGGGTTTCTTTTTGAGAGGTAAGCGGAGAGTCTCATATGCGGAGGGTATCTTATGTTTATACATTGTAAAGATCGAGTGATGCTGACATCGTATATTTAATATATCAACTATTCAAAGACAGTGAAAACATAAATAAATACGCGAATAGTAAAATATTTAAAATTGATTCTTTGATTAAGTATAATTTTTTTTATTAAGAAATTTCTAGTAATATTCACATTGAAGTAATGTAAGAAATCTTAAAAATACTTAGCAACAGCGCGACTTAAGATAAATTAGTATTTGACAGTTGGCAATTGAGACTTTCAAACTGCTTAATTATTGTAAATCGATGGCTCGCGTGTCAGTTTAACTAGGACACAGCTATGCTTGAGGAAACCTACATTTTTTATTGCATATTCGGATTGTACGGGACGGAATACGTAACTTTTGTCTGAAACATTTTTCGCCATCTTGCTTATTTTTCGAGATATTGGCCCGGGGACATTAAAATGGGAAACCCTATGTTAGTATACATTATTATTTTTTAATTCTTTATCGAATTACAGGAATTTAACAAATGACAATTAAATGACAAATGGCGACTGAAATAGATGACAAGATTGTTTTCTTGAATACAATGTTCTTCAACAATCTCTGTCCATATATCCAAGACCAAAGAAAAAAAAACGAATTTGTTTATTTATTTTCCTCTAAAAGAATCGATTCTGCAAAAAAATGCAAGAAGAAATTTTGCAAAGAAAAATCGAAATGAATCGATTCTTTCATTTCGATTTATAGACGGAGAGCTGGCTACATAAAAATGCAAGTTAATAAGGTAAATGAAATATTTATATCTAGAAAGGTTTCAGTAGCTCTCCCGAACATTGAATGGCCAGTCTGCCGGCGCGCTTAGGAAGATTAAGGCGAGGGTGGACGGTCAAACATGACAAATTTTAAAAGGAAAAAAATAATAATGCTCAAGGGTAAAATTTATATAAATGTTAAGTATTTGTTGCTACGAAACGCGGAAAATTATTGGCAGACTATTTCGTGGAAGAGAAAAGACCGGCAGACCGCAATAAAGCTGCCTTAGATGTAGTGAAAAAAAAATTAATGAAACCTTTCCAGATATAAATATTTCATTTACCTTATAACTCGCATTTTTATGTAGCCAGCTCTTAGACTATTGAATTTCGATTCAGGATCGATTCTTTGCAGAGAAATCGAACATCCCTATCATATACTTAATAAATTAGCGTATATTTTATAAGATAAGAAGATTCTTTTTTACGCTCAACAGCAGTGAACCTGATTGATTAAAATCTCAATACGGCAGTTTTTGGAAGTGTTTTCTATTAGCTAATTTGAACGGATGCAGAAGACACTTTTTATCTTTACATCATGTTCGTACCGAGATAGAAACGTATAAGGGTGTATTAACTAATTATGCGATAAAAGTTAGTAGGATAGCAAGTCGTGGGTAAATGAAGTTGTCGAGAAAATCGGACGGGATTTGAGGCAGCGCGTACTGAAAACACGGGAAAATATCAGGAATAATAACCCCCTCTGACAACTCTACCCGCTCGTTTCGCCGTGGTTCGCGTATTTAAAGGCGGAAAAACAAAAGAAACGAAGGGAATGGCGAGTGCATCCAGGGCCCCAGCCCGAAGGGAGGGAAAAAAACAGAGATCGCGCAAATGTCGAATAAATATGCAATGGAGTTGAGAAAGAGCAGCCGAGCGTGGCTCGATTCGCGTAACAAAGTCTAGCCAGCACTTTCCGGCACGAAACGAGCATTTTACATTAATTTTCCCGAGGAAAAGAAACGGCCCCGGTACCACCTGTGTTCCGCTATTCAAAGCGAGGCTTGGAAACGAAGGTTACACACGCGGTTACCTTCCTTTCTCCGCGCCCTGCTTGGGACACAGTCGGCGGGGGCGGAGGGTAGATCCGGGGCGAAAGGCGGAGGGGAAGCTAGAGAGAAACTGGAAGTGGGTCCTGTGATTGTTTCGGCTTTGATCTTGGATCAATTTACCGGGTATACGCGTATGCCTGAACCCTCCTCTCTGTCCTACCCTCCTCGTCTGAAACGCCACCCTCTCATCCCAACTACGGACCGACACGGAGAACCGCGATGAGACGAGTGTTTGTACAAACGTGCCCATGAACGCGTGCATACATTAAGTTGGTTAGACAACTCGCAGCACTTTTTCACACGATAATAACAATTAACAAAGTTAGTTATATATTTATCTGTAATGTCCTTGGTGGAAATATGCATGTCATAATTGGGCAGAAAATGTCGAAAAATGGCCATATATTACAAATTATGTAAAAAATTCTCGAATTTTGTAATAATATCATAATTTTTGATAAATGTTCCAAAAGACGGTCAGAAAAGAACAGATTATGACGAGAATTGACGAAATCTAATGTAATGTGTTGAATTCTGACATAATTTCTTCACGAACATATATCATCGAATATTGTGAAATTTTAACACGTTAAATTATGTCAGATTTAACATGTTCGATTAGATTTCGTCAATTCTTGTCATAATCTGTTCTTTTCTGATCATCTTTTGGAACATTTATCAAAAATTATGATATTACTATAAAATTTGAGAATTTTTTACATAATTTGTAATATATATGGCCATTTGTCAACATTTTCTACCCAATTATGACATGCAGATTTCCACCAGGGGTGGTCCGGAATTCGTAGTACAACCGGGCAGGGGATGATTCTACGTTAAAAAATAAGAAAATATTTTGGTATAACATTTTTTCATTCGGCACTCCGATTTCGAGAAAATCGATTTTGAACTTTGAGAAATCTTAGTACGATTTAGTACAATTTGCTCGTGTATTTCCCTGCTGATTGTGTCT
>SMSR01013442.1:19020-32408 GCA_019453355.1 Ceratina japonica | reverse complement strand
CCGGGCCGCTGCCACTGAAAATAACCCGGAGTCGAAGATAAACCGGTGAGCGGCGGTTAAGAAATTCGCGGGGGTGGGGGCGGGGGGAGAGAGTTCGGGGGAGGCGAATCGTATCGGGAACAACCCACTGACCTAGCCGAGAAAGAGGAATCGAGCAGATTGCTCGCCGGTTATAGAGATCCCGTGTCCCCGCGGGCCAGAGATCGCGCCTCGAGATGGCATTCACAAACCGAATTACATGTCGCGAAAAAAATTCGCTTATCGTCCCGGCTTCCTCCGCCCGCGCCTCCTCCCCCCGAAATTATTTATATCTCTCGGGCGCGTACGAACGGGAGGAAATATTCGGGCCCGGCCGGATTCGAGCGATCGCGTCCGCGGACCCGAGGTAATCTTTTGCTGGCGGTCGAACGGCGGAGAACCGATCCGCAGAAAAACATAGGGAGGCAGTAGGATAGGTGGGTACAGGTGAACGACGGAAGCCGGTTGCACGCGATGTTCCAACAAAGACGAGTCACGGAGGAAGAAATTGGCCCGGCTGGAAAACCGTCCGCTTTGAGCTTTGAGCGAGGTATTTTCATCAGAAGAGATTGGTTCCCAAGAGTTCCTAGATTGCGTCCGTCCACTGGATTTTCCCTCGTAACCGGCGTCCTTCCGTCGTCCCCTGCCCACCTTTTTATCGGTCATTTCCCTTTCTTTCATATCCCGCGCTCTACTCCTATTGCCGATGATACTCGCCGGCCCACCCCCGTCCGTCCCGCGTCCCCGATACGCGCGCGTATCCTCGTGCCCGCGCTGCCGGGTCCGAGACCTCCGGACTCCTCTTTCTTAGCCGGAGGGCAACGGAAACTCGGGTTGCCGGACTAGATCGAATTTTCCATTGCCCCGAGGCGATTGCTTTTCCGCGGAATGGCTACCTTTCGAACCTTTCGACTTCCGCTCGCATCCGAAAATTAACTCCGCCGCCGCCGCCGCGCACAAAGGGATAAAAATCGGTGTATCCTCGGCGACGGGAATATACGCGGCGCGGAATCGAGTGTCATAGCCACCGGAAATTCTGTTTACCGTGGCACGCGGTCGCCTGTTTTTACTCGCCGCGGCGGAAGAGCGTCTGCGGTGTACACCAGCGTCGTCATCGTCGTCGACGGCGATGCGGTAACGGCACAACGGCGCGAGAACAAGAGGACGGGGGCGAGAGAGAGCGAGAGAGAGAGAGAGAGAGAGAGAGAGAAGGAGGCAACAAAACCGAAGTTCGCGGGGCAGCGATGGATAGTGGATCCGCGCGGGGCGGAGATGGAATATTGTAAAAGATGGGAGCGAAGCCTGCTGCTGAAGTGGTAGGAAGGAAGAATAGAGATCTGCCCTCGTTAAGGAAATAATCCGTGGCTTAATTAAATACAGCGCAATTAGTTCTGCTTCTATAGCCGGAGATGTGGTTGACTGTGAGCGCACGCGCCCCGCGTACATACAGGGTTTCCCTCATTTCCCTCTCCCTCCCTCCCTCGACCCCTCATTTCCCCCGGTCCCCGTGTCTCTCCACTACCACCGTTGCGAAAATTCTAGTCTACTCGAAGAAAATGGAATGAGCGTGAAAGGAGGAGCTTCTCTCTCCGCGCCTTTTCAATACGCTCTCGAGATCCGAGGACACACAGAAACAGATTCCACCCTGCTCTTCATTGTCTCCCCTTTCATTTTTTTGCGTTTGCAAATGTAACGTGCGCGAGGAGGAATTATAGTGCTCGTTTCGAGCGGAGGACACCTCCTTCGCGGCTGGCACCATCGTTTTGAGCCAGCGTGTATCCACGCAGACGTATCTGTTTCTGCACGAGCTTACACAGGCCGGGGGAGTCTATTTCCCGCTCAGGATTTAATTCTAGATCCGAGAGCTTTATCGCGTAGGAGTACGCGTATGCCCCGTAATAAAATTTCGATATCGCGTTACTCGTATCTACGCCCGGTATCAGCGCAAATAAGGAAATGTATTCACTTTCAATAATTGTAATTCCATGCGAAGCCGTTGTAACCGTTCCCGAGAGTAGGAGGAAGAGAACGTCGGGGAAAGATCGCGCAGATTAGGTGGTCAAATTAGAATTTCAAAAATCCGCACGGCGGAACTTTCGGCGTTAACTGGAGCTCGGGCCAAAGTCGGTCGAGGCGGAGGGAAAGCCTCGCATAGAAATGGACTGGGCCGGACAAACCCCGTCGTTAAGTTTTCTCTTAATTAACCTTCTTCTCCGCCACGGCTCTTGCCTCCTCTATATCCTCTCTCCGGCATCTCGCTGCTCTGCCTCTCTCTCTGTGTTCGTCCGCGCTTTTATTTCCGCCGACGATACCTCGGGCTCCTCCCCCGCGAATACGCGTAACGGCCGCGTCGCGGAAAATTGTTCATACATTTTTCTCGAAATCGATAGCCGCGCCCGCGAGCCTCGGAGCGACGTCGTCGCGGCCCGACGGAGCCGCGCGTTAAACGTTTCGACGAGTCGTCGACGGGGAACGAGATGAAAGCGTTCGTTCATAGAAACGGAACGGAGGAAACTGGATGGCAATTTTATAAAGTAGTAGCTAGTTGGTCCGGGTTCAGAGGAGAGAAACAAGCGGGAAGCGCGTAAGGGCGGCGCGGGAGAGCGGCAGGAGGTGGAGGAGGAGGAGGAGGAGGGCGCCGATATCGGAAAGGTTTCGAAATTGAAAAGGCGCGCAGGACAGAGGCGGTGTACAGTACGCGCGGCGGCGGCAGTGTCTCGTTAAATAACTCTTCTTTATTCCAACAAGCAGCAATTTCACTTGAAAACCGTTGAGCAGCAATTTTTTCCGAGCTTTTACTCGTGCGCACACGCTCCTCTGGCCACATGCACCGGCAGAGAATGGGAGAGTTTGTCCCGAGGTCGGCAACCCTTTTTCCACTCGGCGCAGGTGTGTAGGGTTATGTTCTACGCGCCGACTAATGGGGAAAAATAGTAAGAGAGGAGAGAGAGGGAGAGCTGGGCTCGGGAAAAAGAGAACGACGGCGCGAAGGGCGAGGAGGAAGACGGGGGAGGCGCGGGAAGGGGTGAAAAAAGTTGGCTGCGCGCTATTGGCCACCGGATAGCTGTACATAATCGGGCCTCTCTGTGGCGAGGATAATTAACCCTCGCGCGCGCGCTGTCCTCTCGCGAACCGTATAAATTGAATCGCGAGGTACTTTTCCTCTCTTCCTCCTCCTCCTTCTCTTCCGACTCCTCCTCATCTTCCTACCCCGCGCTTCCGATAATCCGGCTCTCGGTTCCGCGCCGCTGCCAATGCTCCACCGGCTAGGCCACTCGCGAAATCGAATTAAACCGACGATTATACGCGCGTTCGCTTTCTTTCGCGAGCGAACGAGCATCGCTCCAGTAACGAGCAAAAGAAAAAGCCGGAGGAAACCAGAAAAGGTGTGGGGGAGTGGAAAGAGGAAGAGAGGGAGATAGAGGGAACCACACCGCCAGCATCCGTCTTTCCCGAATCATAAAAGGCTGGAAAGTCGAGCGATCGATGCTCGAAATTTTCGTGAAAACCGGGGAGAGAAGTCGCGGCGACCGAAAATAGGTAACGGAGGACGAAAATGCGGTCGGAGACGGGCGAGGCAGCTCGCGCGGAATGCGACGCGGCCGAAAGAAAAGGGCGCGCGAGAGGGTGACGGCGGAAGGGGTTAAAAAGGGGCTCTGGCGAAAGGTTCTGGCAGACGGGGTCCGAGATCGGAAAAACGGTCCGCGGAGTCGCATGAATTTATGACCCACATAAATCTGGGACTCCTCCCGAGCGAACCGCGCGCCGACCGCCGCGGTTTTCGGAGACCCACGTTTGCCACCTACTACTTACTACTGTGCAATGCACTAGACTCGGTTCAGAATGCATCTTTCACCGGCGAAATTGGAAAGGTGCGACGGGCGGACATACCTAAAACGTAAACCGGGAGCCACCTGCATCGGGCGAATCGTGAATTCCGAATCGTCGCAGAGCAGAAACGCTCGGCCGGTTTAAGCGGATTATTGGTTCCGCACGCGTCGAATTTTCCTCGGCCCTTCGCAACGCTCGAAAACTGTAACTTATTCAAGCGCGCTTTAAGTGCCGTTTCATAGCGGCGAATCAGATTACCGGGGAAATCTGCGAAACGCCATTGGTTTTTCACCGGTATATTTGGAGCCGCGCCGCCGCTGGCTGGCAAGACATTTTTCATGAGGCAACGAGATTATGCGGGTGGAATTTTCGGACGCTGTCGACCCTAATAAGCGCTCGTTGGGCCGTAACGCGGTTAGGACTTGGGGGGGCGGAGGGGAAAAGAGCGCGGGAGAAAAAGAGCCGGAAGATCGACGATCGTTCGCCGGAACAACTGCTACGTGCAATAAAGGAAAAGACATCTTAAATCCTAGAAAATATACTCTCCGCGCGCTATCTCGGGTAAAAAGATTAAAGCTGTGAGAAAGGTTGTGCGTGCGCGGCAAGAGAGCCACGGGAAATTACAAGCTGTTTTACGATCCCTGTTCCTTAGCACCGCGTCTCGCCAGCCGGGCCGACCTCGAGAAAACACGATTATCTCGATGCGCATAATTATCCGATTCACACGGGAGGACGACGCCGCGAATACTAATTATAAATAATTGAACGACCGCCTAGCCAGTCGTGTTATTCTTTCCCTTTGAAGAAGGTTTTAAACAACGGCTCTTCTCTTGATCCCTCAAAGGAGGAGAAGGAACGTCCCTTCGAGCGCGGAAATCCATTGTAAGTGGAACGCCGATATATATCGATGAGAGTATAACTTCCGGAGTAGAGGAATGCGAGCCTCGAAGCGGGACTTACTTCGCACTCCGATCTTGGTTTCGGTTTGCTGAACTATGCGCGCTGCCTAGACTAGAACACGAGGAAGGGGACCGGGAGCGGGACACGAGCGAGCGTTGTCACCTGCGGCGTGATAAACTGCCGGCCGCTAACTACGCGAATTATTCCAAGTAGACGACGCCGCCGCGTCGTTAACGCGCGCGGCCTCGCCGGTTCCTCCGACAACTTTCCCGGCCCGCCAGATCCCAGACCTCACCACGCGCCCCTGGATGCGAATGCCGAGATAAGGAACTGGCATTCCTTTCAGGAATTTGCGTGCGAAACCGAGAACCCCGCCGATTACCTCGTTTCTTCATGGGCTTCGATAAGAACCGGCGGCGTTCCCAACGGATCGCGATTGCGGTCGATAATTTTCTCGTTACGGAATAAAGGAACGGAACGGGGGCGTAGAGAGAGAGCGGGCCGTAATAGACCGACAGAGGTACGTGGCTAGTTTGCGAGAATCAGAGGATGAAAAGGTAGTCAAAGCGTATCGGGTTGACCGTGTGGGTAGTAGCTCGGAGGAGGTCGGCGGCGGGGCCGCGTAATCGAAAGAAGGCGGGGAGCCGAGAGACGGGGATCGACGTTCGGTGCATCGGTTGCTTGAAGCGTAGGTACGTGGGTAGCCAAAAACGAGCGGTAATCACGTTAGTTCCCCGTGAGAAGACCCGTGAGACTCCGAACGAGTATTGCCACCTGTTTGGCCGTACTTGCACGCCCAACCCCTTCGCCTGTAACCGGTGCCACAACCAGTTCCGCTCTCGAATACGAATGTAATTAGTGGGAAATTGAACGAGGGGGTAGTAGCTCCGCGCGCGCGACCGGTTAAATGAATGTCCCGAAGATTAATGGCCGTCATTGATCGTGCCGAGTCGAAATCCTGCCTGATTTCTTTATCCCGTCGGATCGCGGGTAATCCCTCGGATCGAAATCCGGGACGCGCGCGGACATTCGATCCGGGAAAGTCAACTTTTCGTTAGGACGGCCGACCCGATCGCTGGTTCACTGGCCGACGGACGCGAACACGGCGACCGGCGGGAGGTAGAGGCAGACGGAGTTTCGATCGACGAAACCGGTGTTTAGATAGGACGCCATTAACCGGCATTAAACGTTGATCAACGATCTCGTAGGCAGGCCGTGTGGACATTGGAGGATTCGCCGGTGGGATACATCGATCGATACGTTGGCGTTCGAGTAGCGAGACTCGCCGAGGCCGAACCGTATAGAGGAGAATGCAGATTGTATATATCGAACGAAGTCTAGCCGCAGCGCATGATTCGATAATGCGGGATTCGTTGTTGCGTCGAGATCGGAGAGAAAGGTGTTTCCAGGGAGGTGGGCCCGCCCGCGTACGTCGTTGTCGCGTCGTACGTGTGCACGCGAATCGGTGAATATGTGCAGCGTCGTCGTAGCGTAATGTTTCGCAAATATTGACGTAGAAATCGGCTCTTACACGTACACCCCCGCACCCAACCCCGCGCGCGCTTCCGTCCTCGTCGCAGTCCCTTGTACGCGGCGCGGCGATCTGGCTGCAGACGTCTAAATTGGCTCGATACATCCAACGAACGTGGAGCGAGTACATAACTCAATAAGTACCTACACAAAATTTTCCTCGCCGTGCTACTCCCGACGAATATTTCACCGGGAGCGCGCCGCGCCGTCTCACGAGTCTGCCGCTGTTAGATCCTCCCACCTCCTCGATCTCGTTTGCCGAACAGCCTGTTCCGCGTTTATACGTAATCGACGACCTTTCTTCGATTTATTAGCTACCGGCGACCGAGGTATCCGCGAATCGCCGATTACCATATTACGCTTGCCGGCGAGTTGCATCTCGCCCTTTGCGAAACACCCGTCAAAAGGAACGATTCCATTCTGTTCGCCCGTACTTTCGTACTTTCTCGGCGAGGAGAAACGAACGGAGAGAGAGAGAGAGAGAGAGAGAGAGGGCGGAAGGAAGAGTCGAGAGTCTCGAATGTACAAACGAACCTCGACATAGTCGAGTACAAAGTCCGCGCGGATGCGAACGTTCGTAAAGTTCAGCCGGGTCTAACAAGATTCTTAGCGCGAAGTCTCCAGCCAGTGATGCCCCCGTAAATGTCCCCGGGTACGAATACCTTCGGATATAAAGTTCAAAGTGCGCTTTCAACAAACTTCGAATACGTCCTTATCCGAGACCAAATACGTTCCGATTCAATCCTCGCGCGGGGCCCGCCGCCGCGCTCCGAATTCGCCCCGACCTCGCGGCGCGGATGGAAACGAGCCCTTTCTTCCGCGCCGCGCGATTATGCATAATATCTATAATATAAATTATCCATTTCGACTTTTTGCACCGTGAACGGGTTTCGAAACGCGGCGATAATTAATTGTTTGCGTCGCGTTTGCCCCGGTCGCGGGTAAAACAAAACGGAACGAGATCGTAATTAGGGCGGCACGGGGTGGAGATCGTGTCGTCGTTCGCTTTCTCGATCGTAACAAATACGCGCTCGTAATTCTTCCGAAATATTAGGGAGTACCGGGTCCCGGGGAAATATTACGATCCGGGGCGTTTTGCAGCAGTTCGCGATTGCTTCCACTTCCGCGCGGCGCAATATATCTTCGATTCTGCTAATACGTCTGACCTAACAAGTTTCTTACAGTGAAAACTGCTTGGCTATTCTTCGTCCTCCCCCTCCTCGACTCTTCTCCGCCGACTTCCGCAGTGGCTTTCAAATGATATACGCTTCATCGTTTCCAACAAAAGATGAGAAGGAAAAGTATCGTCGAGTCGATCAAGAAATTATTTCTCTCGCCGGGATAACCCTTCAGTTTGAATTGAGAGACAACCGCGCTCGTAGGAAATAAAATACGTTCTCATACGTCGGGAGAAAATAATGAGAAATCGATGTCGGGGAGGAAGGAATCATTAAATTAGAAAAGAGAGAATGGCAACCACTGATTCGTTCGGGGGCGAAGCACGGGCGTAGAAGCCTGACGACCGGCCAGCAGATTTTAATATTTGCAGCCATATCTCAATGCAGACGGGGGGAGGGGGGCGAGAACTTTTGTCGGCGAGAAAATGGCGAGCTGGCTCTCACTTAAAATCACTTTATACGAATCGCGGCCACTTTTTCGCCGGAGAACCGTAACCCCGGCCATCTCCCGTCGTCCCATAACCCATATCCCATGAAATACCTACCCAGCGAGAATCCATTTCGCTCGGCCCCTACTAGTCGTCGACTCCTAGAAACGCCCGCTTTATTCTTATTCTCGCTTTACATTATCCGGGAACGGCGACGTATGCCCGACGGTTTAGAGACCGCCGTAACGTTCCCTCGCAGACGAGAGCCCGTCCCGTCGTCCCGTGACCCGAGGGAACCCTCTCCTCCCCTCTTTCCGATTTCAGGAGTAGTTTCGTATCGTAATTAATAGAGAGAGAGAGAGAGAGTCAAACGTTCGCGGAACTGTGCCGACGAGTCCGCGCGCCTCGGAGACCGATAAAAGCTCAGACGCGATTAACGCGCTATCGAAGAAGCCGAGGACCAGCCATTTACCGCCGACGAAATTAGAGTACTTAAGCTCGGCCCTCGAAGTTTTCGCGTAACTTTTAAACGAATGCACGCCATCGTAATAGAAGCGCGATCGATCCATCGGCGGCACCGCCGCCGCCGCGGCCAAGGAGCGAGAGAACCTCCCGATTCCGGGGAAGTTTTCTTTAAAAACGGATCGCGCGCAGCGGGAGGACGTGGTATCCTCGCGAGCCTTCCCGTTATCTACTGGACATTAGTTATTTCCGTGAGAGTTACCGGCTTTTTCACCGCCGCGGTTAACGGTCGGCGGTTAGCGGTTAGCCGCCGCGTCAAAGAGCTCCGGGAGAAGAAACCGATCATATTTTACGATTTTTTCGAGGCCGGTGGCGCGTCCCATAATGACCAAGCGCGATAATCGAAGATTAATCGGTCAGCGATACGGAGCGCGCCGCTGGGGCGTCGCGATCATAATTCAATCTCTGGCCCCGATAAAAACGCGGAAAGTATCGGATATATCCCGTTTCGTTTCGGTCCGGCCCCAACGGCAGGGAGGAGCGGGCGAAGGGGGAGAGTACGGGTTCTTCGAAGGGAAGACGACGAAAGTAACGAGGGTCATCCTCGTAGCGTCAGGATCGTTTTGGCGCGCGTTGCAATATCCGACTCGGCTATAATTAAAACGTCCGCCGCTTTGACTTATCGGCCGCGTATCGGCGAAAAGAATATACGAATCGGCGGAAGCGTGCGCGAGACATCGTAAAATTTCCGGTGCCCCGTCCGCCTCGCCTCGCGCGCGCGGTTCTCCCTTTCAGAGAAATCCGGCCAATCAACGTTGTTCCGAGCGGCCGCCTAAGACCGCCGCCGCCGCCGCCCGGCGCATCCAAAAGACGTAAGCTTCAGCCGCGGAGAAGATGAAAGGCAACACGAGTCTTCCTCTTCCTAGTCATCGAGAATTCCTAGCCATCTTGCCTTTTTATACCCCTGTCAAACAAGAAAGCTCTTTTGTCCGTTGACCTCTCCTCCTCCTCGTCTTACGACCTTACAACCTCGAGATATCTGCCTCATCTTTTTTTCTTCCTTCCCCCTTTGTACGATCTTTTCTGTTCCGCTGGCCTCGTGCCGGGCCGCGCGCCACGACAACAACCGAGGACAACCTCGTTCTTCCCGGTTTTTCGGGATACCGATGCGCGACGACGATCAAATCGAGCTATACGCGAGCGACCGCGCCACGAAAACGATTCTCGCCGGCGGCGGCGGCGCGCGTAGCGCCGAGCTTTCGATTGAGCTCGTCGTGTCCGCGCAGCTACGGGTTCAGATGAGCCGGCAAAAACTGGCAGCCGTAAAAATTTAACAAGGAGTCTCCGACGGAGTAGCGAGTAATGGAACAACCATCTCGTCGTGGAAAGGGGTCGGGAAGAAAGGACACGATCGAGCGGAAGGAGAGCAGACGGGGCTATATACATATATAATATATGCCGCGGCATCAGAGATAAAAAGTCGCCGTTGATGTAAAACGAACATCCGGTTTACGACGGCAGTTATTTACGAAATGAAAATACGAGTTCCGCGTTCGACGGTTCGAAACGCGGTAACGAGCCGATTATTTAATCGGCGAGTTCCGTTAAGGATCGTTCGATAAGGCGATGTTCGTTGGCAATCTGTCGAGGGTCGAGGGGCGGTTTCCTCGTCCGCGATCTTTACCCCGGTCGCAGCTCGGGCAAGAGCAATCCGTAACCCGCGTATATGGAAAATATGCTCGCACGCTCAAAAACGTCCGCGTTGCCCCGGCATACGAAGTGGCATTCGGCAAACATCGCGCGGCTTTTCAACTCGCCGGAGCTTCAGGCTTACGAGGCTTATTCAAATCGACCAGGCCGAGAGAGAGGGGACGAGAGGGACGGCGGCGGCGGCGGCGCGGGCTCTCTAGGAGCCGGAGCTAGCCACGACGGTCTTTCTCTCTTTTTCTCCGCCACCGGTTTACTTCCAGTCTCCTCCCGTCTGAGTTCTTGCCCCTTTTCACCGAGACCCCGTGAATGTTTAGCTTCCTCCGGGAAAACTAGCGAAACGACCTCGGTGAATTTTCATGGCACCCCGAGAGCTCGAAACACTCTTTGAAACGCGACACCCGCCCCTCGATAATATCGTTTCCAAAAAAATTCTGACGAGCTTTTTCCCTCCGCGAGTGTCCCAGTTCCGGCAGGACTCCTCCCCGCGAAGGTCTCGAGCGGTCCAGCTCGCGTCTGATCCGGACGATTCGTTTTCGGATCGACGACGAAGACGTCGAAGCATTTTTTTTGCGACCAATTTCGTTGGTGAATTTTAAAAGCAGGCCGCGCGATCTCGACGATCAAGTGGCACGGCCGTACGTACGGTAGCTCGTTTGAATTTTAGAACGATAGTGGAAACTCGTGTAGCCTGCGCGAGTCGTGAATTTAACTTTCCGGCGACGGGAAGGCGTGGGTGGGAGCCAGAATATAGGCAGTGGCGCGAATTAATTCACGACCTCCTGACAAACCGTTCACCAGTCAAGCTTTTCGCCTCTTTTACCATCTAACGTTATGCCGCTTCTTCCGATTTCCGTTCATCGCGGAAACCTTGCGCGAATTTCCCCGTTAAAAAGCGTAGGCTTGGTAACAAAAAATTAGCTCCGGCTTTTATCGAAGGGGAATAAAAGTACGGAAGCAGTACGCGTGTACGCGGCGAAGAACGTGAACGATGGAGTTGAAAATTTGACATTATTATTAAAATCTGAAAACGAGACATGGATATTACGTCTTGTCGGCTCGTGACAGGGCATATAGTATTAATACTACACGTGATGGATCTAAACTCGAATGCTCTCTTCTATTCAATATAATCTACCGGATGGTAGTTGTAAATCTGTTTAAATTCTTTGCAGTTCCCGGATTTGACATCGCGAGTCGACCGAATTTTTGGGAAAATTTCATAGCCCCGAGGCTCGAACGGAATCCCGATTCGCCCGACGCGCGAAAATAATTATTACTCGGCACGGGGAAAGAATGTCGTTAACGAAGGTGTTCGCAACTTGACCCGTTCACTCTCGACAATATTTCCGTGATACGCAACATTTTTAGTGCTCTCGTTAACGTGTCTCGCATTCATGGTGCGGCGGTCTAGAAAATGTGGCGCGATCAAAAGACGTCCGAGAATCTACGAATCTCACGACGCCACCAGTTTTATCGAGTTTTATTCGGATGCCTCAACCGTAATATAAGAAAGAATAATAAGTTCACTCTGTCGAAAAATGTACTATTAAGTGATTCTTACGTGTGACACAATTGGACAATAATAACGCAATAAAGAATTTTGTTAATTATTGAATTAATTATTAATACTAGCGAAAAAAATTTGTATACAGAAGTTGTAGGTATTGACGTCCTTAAAAAAAAGAATTTATGAATTTTTCTCCTAACTCCGGTATTTAACGAGTTAAGCACGATTAATCAGGATTTTATCGATACTGACAAAATTTGACATCGCTCCCTCGAAACCGCGAACTTCTGGCCAAAAATTCCGTTTTTCATTAAATACTTCTAAACCGTTGGACCTACGAGAAAATTACATTAGTTCTTACTTGTAGCTGACGACTAGGCCTACAATTTTTATGTGAAACATTTTTCGCTAGTGTCGATAGTTAATGAGAATTTGACAAAAAACGGTAAAACAGTTTATTGCAAAATACTCATTAATTATTGACGATAGAAAAAAATGTTTCAGACAAAAGTTGTAGCTCTGGTTGATAGCTATAAATAAGGTCCTACGCAATTTTCCCGTAAGTCCAACGGTTTAGAAATATTTAAGAAAAAACTAGAAATTCGAGAAATCTGAAGGGACACCCCTTGGAAAAATCTCGAAAAAATAAAAACTCTTCTTTTTCGAAATATCGAAAAATGCTTCAGATAAAAGATGTAGGTAGTGCTATTACCTACAAAAAAGGTCGTGTAAAATTGTCTTCTATCTCAAGNTAGCTCTGGTTGATAGCTATAAATAAGGTCCTACGCAATTTTCCCGTAAGTCCAACGGTTTAGAAATATTTAAGAAAAAACTAGAAATTCGAGAAATCTGAAGGGACACCCCTTGGAAAAATCTCGAAAAAATAAAAACTCTTCTTTTTCGAAATATCGAAAAATGCTTCAGATAAAAGATGTAGGTAGTGCTATTACCTACAAAAAAGGTCGTGTAAAATTGTCTTCTATCTCAAGTACTTCGGGAGTAATCGATTAATTAGTTCGTCCATCGCTAATTATTCCTTAAGGATGTATGGGCCATATACTTAAACGATACTAACGTGTTGAATTTGTTATTATAGATTCCTATTACTATTAAAAAGCTACCTGTCAAATTTTAAATCAATTCATGGTTTCTTTGGAAAATTAAAAATTTGCATGTACTCTTATGGTAATTAGCAATAATCCAAGAAAAATTTTACTTTAATCTCGAAAATAGCCCAGACAAAACGATAAGAAGCTCTTGAAAAGAGTTCATATCGAATCACCAAGATTTTATGGAAAGGATTATAACAAAATTATCATCACTCTAAAAAGGATATTGATTAAAATATAATAAAAAAATTACAAATTTATTAAACAGAGGACGGAAACATAGCACCATTATCGTTAACATAGTAATGAATACTGATATATGTGTGCCCTTAATTATGAAAGTGGTCTAAGTCAGAATTAAAAAAAAAAGAATTTATTAGTTATTTCATTCATATTCATAATGTGGTGTGAAATACCTGATAAACTTATATTTTTTTAATTCTGACTTAGACCACTTTCATAATTATGGGCACATGTAACTAAGATATATGTATATGCATGATCATATGTATGAATTACATACACAGGTACACACACTTTTGGGATTGACTGTATAGCCAATACATCCTTAATGAATGGAATTAGAAGAATATTACATAAGACTTTTTTTATATCTGACAGCCACGGCTACATACCAATAATAATTGAATTTGTTTAACCAACAATCTCGTAATGTATAAAATCGTGGTTTTACTTTTCATATTAAAAGTACACA
>SMSR01013439.1:0-39223 GCA_019453355.1 Ceratina japonica | reverse complement strand
CCTGAGCTATTAAAAATTTACATAACAAATTCGGCGGCCACCAAATTGCGACCATAAAAAATTATTTATAATGCAACTACGTACGATATTTTTCATGCTTATGCAAAAGTGTAAGAATCTAAAACAGGAAATGAATACTTATAATAATAAGACTAATCGTTTGGGAATATCGTAGCAGATGTTGCTACGAGTTTTCTATTGTGAAGAGACACGGAGCATATTTCTCTCGCCGTGCACTTATTCTACATTTCTGAGACACCATGTTTCAAAATTTGCATTTATATGTTCTACATTGACTATGGAATGATATTTCCAACGGGACCAACCCACAAAGTGGAATNCAAATACATCAAATCTCTTTCATTTCGTGTATTAACAGGAATAAAGTACAGAATTTGTTTAAATTTGTACGAGTGTAAAATTTGTATAAGGATCGTAATTTATATAGTTCGGTTTTAGTATTCTGTACATTTTTATTCGCTGCACGCAAGCTTTGTATTTTTCGTTTAATTGTTTCCGCCCTTTTAGACTTTGTAAATGTTTCATTTTGCATAAAAATCCGTGGTATATTTAGAAGGTGGGACGGCAGAATCACGTGAAACTTTAATTCCTACCGTATCGCGTTGTGGCTCGCATATGGTTGACGCCCGTTTTTCGTTCCCTTTTGATAAGGAACAATTATATTGGCGATAGTCAGAGAGACGCCCCTCGCCGGCTCAAACATACCGGGTGTCTCGAGTGGTCGCCGTGGTACCATCGAACGGGAAACAATGGGCTCTCTTATGTTCGCTCCTACTGCCGCCCTTGCGCGGTTCTTTGTGCCAGCAAGAAAAAAAAGAAAAAAACGGGCTAAATGCGCCGTTGCACCCGGGCTAACGCACACCGCCGCTTTATCAGGAACCACCGTCGTTCTCTTCCTTCCTTCCTCCTTCCTTTTCTGCCGCTACCCTGCGGCGATTTCCTCGGGTTTAATTCGTCACGCGCGAAGAAACGTGCCGTGCCTGACGGACAATTAAATTTTCGAAATCTCGGATTCTCGGCCGGAATTTCTAATCGGCCGCCGAGCATTCAGATTTACCATGCACCCTGCACTGGCCGTCGTATAAAACCAGTACGCCGTGCTTTTCTTCCCGTACGATGTAGTTTATTCGTTTTTCGTCGAGACAAAGTACAATTACTCTCCTCTGGCGGAATGCTAAAAACGAATGTCGACAATTTTTCCTAAAATAAGTCAGGCTAATGATCCAGTATCTGTAGAAAATGCAAATGACACAAGGTTTAATTCTCTCGTCTCTAAACTTGTATGTTGGAAATTTGTTCAATATTTTTCTTCAGGTTTATTCCAACATGTTTCGTAGTATAAAAATGTAAAGCAGGTTTTATTTTGATAGTGTCCTGAGCTATTAAAAATTTACATAACAAATTCGGCGGCCACCAAATTGCGACCATAAAAAATTATTTATAATGCAACTACGTACGATATTTTTCATGCTTATGCAAAAGTGTAAGAATCTAAAACAGGAAATGAATACTTATAATAATAAGATTAATCGTTTGGGAATATCGTAGCAGATGTTGCTACGAGTTTTCTATTGTGAAGAGACACGGAGCATATTTCTCTCGCCGTGCACTTATTCTACATTTCTGAGACACCATGTTTCAAAATTTGCATTTATATGTTCTACATTGACTATGGAATGATATTTCCAACGGGACCAACCCACAAAGTGGAATCTCAATTTTATATATTGATCCCCCAGAAATGTAAGACTCGGATGACGAATCAAGGATTATTACAAACAGGAATTTGGACCAGCTTCGCACGTATAAAAGACAGATCTTCATATGCAAGATAAAACATTTGTCAATTTCAAATCGAAATTGAGATTTGTTTTATCCTCGAATAATAAGTATATGTATTAGACTTTTGATGTTCACATTTTTGCATATTACATATTTTCTCTGTGCAACCGATCAGTTTTCAATTAATTTATTTAGGTTTCTGCTTTTTTTCTCGTAAATGTCAACCATGACTACGAAAAATGAGTGTCAATATTTTTCTACAATTTTTTAGATAACAATATTATATAATTGTTTTAATAATATTCATTGATTACTTTTGCATTCCACGTGATAAGACTGCCTTGAAACCGTGTAACAGTTTAACGGATTTTTCCCTGGCGCGCACAAATTGCTAGTGATTTAAGGATAACCGAGATCCCAGCAAGCGGGTTGTTCCATGAATAGGATATTAGGTGCCGATCCCATGAATAGTCTTCTGAAATTATGCCGGCATAATTCTTTCCAGCGACACGACGATAAAGGAGGAACGAATACGGAATATCGAAAGGAATCATTTTCAACGTGGTATATATTAGCGCCGCGAAACTTTTGCTATTTTAAAGGTGCGTCGCGTCGCATCTCCTTTCACCAACTTTAAAGTCGAACAAAGTGTATCAAGAGTTTTCAACAGTTTGAACAGCTTTTATTCTCTAACATTTAATGTAAGATCTTATCATTTTCATTGTATTTTCATTATTTATCGTTGTGTCAAATTAAAATGGAAGAATGTTAAACATTAGTGGATGACATTTTGGGAATGTTAGGTGACTGATATCCGAATTCTCATTACGCAGAGGTCGATGAGTTTGTTGCGAGGCGGTGTTTATGCCAACACGGTTCACATAGTATGGAAAATTATACTGTTTTTTAAAACTGGTGAACGTGTTGATTTCTGTAAATTTTATTTATAATCTCAAAAATTCGGAACGAATTCTTGATATAATGGAATAATTGTAAAAAGGCCAAGCAATGCCTTCAAGCCTTGCAAATAAAATAAAACAAAGAGTCGATCTTTGAACAAGGAATATCTCCAATTTCGAAATTTATAATTGTATATAATCGTCTGTTAAAAAATCTACTAGTAAACTCGCGCCTCTCAATTCTCGATGACACGTGAAACAAGTTCTAATAAAACTTTTTGATAATTGTCTCTGTGCGTGATCGATGTAAAAAAATTTCATTTGAACAAAATCAATTCGTTCTTTTTAATATCATCGGTCTTCTATTAATTTGGACTCGGGATATCAGAGCGCGTGCGTTGAAACCTTCTCCCACCCCCGATTCGAGTAGACAGAGCCAGCGTAGCGTAGGTCTGGCTTTGCCTCAGTATTCCGCCGCGTCTCGTTTCGTGAATGTCATACTGGCGGCGTTTCCTGTCCCTTACACATTTTTTGGTGTCGATGAAGGGGTTTCCCGCACCCCATAAATTCAGTGAAACGATCTACCCAGAAGAATCATGGATCAGCTTTGTCCGATCGTCCTAATGGCAAGTTTCCAATTTACTTCAATTTCAACCTTTTCTCATTTCAATTAAAAAAAATCTATGCTGATGTAAGATTTTTTCATTTTTTCATTTTTACTATTAGTATCAGAGGGTGTTCAGTAATTATTGAAATACGTAAATTGAGAATTCTTGTTTCACCTTGAGTTTTCTAATCGTAGTTCGTAATTATTCTCTGTAATTACAAGGTTCGATAGTGTTTATTTATGTAGTCAGAAAAAATGAACACAAATCTTGTTTTGCGATATTGAATTCTATAAATAGCGAGGTCAAATAGGAATTCTATGAACAATCTTTACATATCCGTTGTGGTATTAGAACTTACGTCACCAGTTTCACTCGAATTGGTAAACGAATGATTAGAAGATGGAGTAATTAAAAGTCGTGATGATTTTCATAATAACAATAATTCTTCACTTCACTTAACAGGCTCCGTATCAAATATACATTAAATATTTTTGAATAGCAATAATTCTTCGTTCTCCTTAATATATTATTGTGAGAGAACGGATTCGTTGACATTAGAGTTTCGTAGGAACACACGAAGCCGCAGAATTGTACAGTAACGTTAGGGAGGAAGTAACGAACGGTTGAAACGATTCCCGTGAAATCGGGCGAATTGCAAAGTTCTGCTAGGGAAGCCTGTCGGGGAAAATATTGGCGTTTGGAGAGCGCGTGTATGCGGAAGGAAGTTGACGGTGCGCTTGAGAAATTATCGAAAGACTCTCCGAATATCGAGTAGTTTCGCGAATTTTTGCTTGCCAAGATCTATCGTTCACGGAAATTCGGTACACGCATGAGGGGGATCCGTCAATATCCAAAAAGTTCTAGACATATTCTCTACAATATTTATTACTATACTCTCCAAGATTTTATGCGAAATGAAATATTTTTAATATCGATTTATTTCATATTTTTCACAAATCCATTTCTTCTATAAATGCATGAAATCCAATTTCATAATAATTGAATACATGAAATACAATAAAGAACTGATCCGTATTATTTATTAACGAGGGATGGTATCTCCGGATTTAAATGTACGTATAATACTTGCATGATATTTTATAGTAAATATAAAATCTTGAAACATATATAGTATTTTTAACTCGTAGGAGCTTATTCGAGGCGCTGAATAGAATGAAACAATTCTTTTTCTCTTATTTAAATGTAGTTTAATTA
Organism: Ceratina japonica; assembly: GCA_019453355.1. Taxonomy (NCBI): domain Eukaryota; kingdom Metazoa; phylum Arthropoda; class Insecta; order Hymenoptera; family Apidae; genus Ceratina; species Ceratina japonica. The sequence goes on along the minus strand of SMSR01013439.1, from coordinate 34,698 downwards.
GAAAATCGTATTATCTGGAGCGAGTTTTGTTTTTGAAATGGCTGACAGAAACAATCGCGAGGACGCCTTCATTGTTCCGCTTTCGCCCTTCCGTTTCGGATCTCGCGCCGCCGCAACTTCCGCCCCTCAAAAAACTCTACTTTTGTCGCCGGCGTAATCTTTCGAAGAAAGTTGAAACTCCGAAGCGATTCTCATAGATATCCCCCATTCGTGGTTGGATGATAGTTTTTTTTTTGTTTAACATCACTGGTGATTCCAAAGTTGATGACGGTCTTTTATTATAACAGGACTATTCAAAATTATTGAAATTATTCTATAAAGCAGAGAATTTGCTCAGCCGTATCGCAAATATTCTTTCTTTTTTTTATTACTGCGAATTACTACTTGATAATTATTCCGTAAAATCGAATTTCCCTGAATTATAATACAACGAGTAGCCATCTCTCTCACCTGATAAATATTCGAGTTACATGTCAATGTTCTTGTATAGTAAAACTTCGCTCAGGATATTTACTGCTGATGCAATAATTTTATGACGACTGATTGCATTGATTATTCATCGATCAATGTTTGCATCCAATTAACAAGTTTTCCGATATCGTTCATCGGACGGGGCACCGTGTAATGGCAATAATTACGTGTTGCGTTTGTGGTTTCCTGCATTTTGTTGTTTCCCGAGTTGCATCGCATTCGTAGTCATTCGATTACAATCTGTTGTTATTTTCCTTCCTCGATCGAAGCTTCAGCTTCCATTATTACTCAGATTACATTGAACTTTAATACGAAGAGAAGAGGATTTTTTATATTATGTATGCAAATGCATAAAATCTCTTGGCTGAGTATTAAACGAGGGGCAACTGTTTCCTTATGAAGGATCCCGGTAGAGGTACTGTTTCTACTTTTAATTAAGGAGAGAGCCTATAATAATTTCGCACAGATGCACTTTAATACCTACATTATAGATGCACTTCATTTTTGTACTTAAAAAGTAGTAAAAGCAAGTAATGAAAGATAATTAAAATATGGATTTTTATGGGAACAAGATTTATGGTATCAGTTCAAGTTTTATATAATATTTCCTTGTAGCATATAATTATCGGAATATAAACTGAACTCTCGTATTTTTACGTCACTTCGTATTCGATGCAGATACTTTCTATAAATCCGCAGTGTAAAGATAGTAAAATCACAACAGAGTTTATTTATTTTGTATGTTGCATCGATTCCTCGCGATAAAAGTGCAGTTCGCTCGAGTCTTAATTCCTGTTTCGAAACAAAGAGAAAGAGATGACGACGAACGCGTTGCGTCCTGGAATGAAAGTTTGTCAGTGTTTAAAAAAGATTGGAAACTATCCGGTCGTTTTCTATCCGGAACAATTCGTTTCAGTCGGATTTCACGTAAAACCACTATCTGTGTTTTATTCGTTTCCCCTGGAAGAACCTTTTTTTTCGGCCTCCCCTGGCTTCCCTCCAGGGTCGAATAAAAATGTTCCATCGAGTGTGCTACTCATCCTCTTCGCTTTTACGTTCCTAACTGACACGTATACGCGCAATATTCTCCACGTATCTACCATCGTTTTTTCAACGCTCTGTTTTCCGCCGGACCGTATCTTAATTTTCTCGCGGAAAAAAGCAAGAGCCGCGTGCACGAACAGTGTGCACGTAGCACACAGAGCCACGTTGCAATCGTGATCTCGTCGCAAAGTTTGGCCCCCGCCTCATAACGGAAAACAAACCATACACCGCCGACTTGTTAGTCTAATTTCATTTAGCTTATTCTCCCCTCGTGTTTTCGTAACAACTGTGAACTCTAAATCTGTCAAAAAATTCGTGATTAAAAACGAGAATAATAAGTATCAAGAACATTCTAAAAATTTTAATCACTCGATCTTAAGAATTTGTAGAAAAAAATGGATCTGCGGTAAATATAAAAAATGCATGTGTGAAAATATGAGGAATATGGAAGTAATGATATAAAAAGTATTATTTTTCAAAGATAAGTGAAATCTGAAAATTATACTTAGATTATAATAGACGGATGGAGGGGTGATTTTCCGGCGGAAAATGATCGTCTAACTCATTTCCTACGAGATATTTGAGTTACGTGTAAAACAGAGATTTGCTCTTTGAATGAAAATCGAACTCGACGAGGTTTCCAATCAGCGGTATTAAACCCATTTCCCTATTCCCGTTTTATTTTCTGTGCATTCAACTTTTCAGTAAATGCACAAAACTCACAACTAGTATTTACCATCGAGTGTTTGCTCTCTATACCGCAGAAGATAACTGCTATCTAGATCAAATAACTCCCCGCAGTTTTATGACCGTCGTCTCTCGTCCGCTCTGCTCGATAACGATTTATCTTCTAATTAGCTAGAACTGCGCATTTATAGCGATTTTTTCTCGCACGAATATATTTGTTTAAATTCGCGATTGGTAGCGTTCTCTTCTCCTAAACGATCGGTGCCGATTAAAATACTGGGGGGCGACAGATTGAAATTGCAGCCTTTACATACGCGGATGAATAGGTATTGGCCATATCGGCGTTCATAAGTGCGCTCGCTCTCTCATATTTACGCTTGCCATTGTCTCTTGAGGGCGGACGATGAGAAACGGTGAAGTGGAAGCCTCTCTTCCCCGTATGGAAAATCGTATTTTTCCAACGTTCGTTCGGTTCAGCTCGGGATCTGTGAGGATGGCCGCCGCTTATGGATCGTTGTTTCACGTGGGAAGGCGCTACGAATCGTTCTTAGCTGAAAATACCACTTTCTCAAAGCGGAAATTCGAACGGAATACCCTACTGTAGGCACCTACTGCCGCATAAGAGAAAATAACGTCACCGAGAATCTCGGTGGGATAATGGAACGGCTTGAATCGCCCCATTTCCACTGCGATTTTTCGTCCCCGCGAATTCCATTCTTTTATTCTATTTAACTGATCGCGAATTTGTTTCTCTTTTTGTCCCTGGCTGGTAAGTGCAGATTCGCTGCGACTCTTCGGCCGTAATGGCCGAGCGAAAAACTGATGAAACCGATTTTAGTTCAGGAAAAGTAGGAATAATAAAAATCTTTAATAATCCCGATTGATCGGTTTAATTTTGAAATGATTTACTGAAAAGAGTCTGGTTGACGCGAAACGCGAAGAAAAATCATTAGGGGGGAAAGCTTTTCCATGCACGATGGGAAAAGAGAAAAAAGCCCGAGAGAGGTTTCATGGATGCATGAATCATGGCCGGCTGGGCTTCCGATTTTGAATCCATAGTCAGGCGGGAAGCAATGCGGAGGAGAGGGGCGAATGGCGGTCGGTTATTTCCAGGATGATGCACACGGCGTTATTTAGACGTTCTTATAAAGCTACACACGGCAATATGATTGCGAAGTGTGGCCATAATGTGCCATTCGGACGCAATCGATTGCCCGTGACTGACCTAAATACCGTGAATTTCTAATGCATCTCTCTTGATGCGCCGCGTATTCGCGATACTTCCGAAACGATTCTCATTTTTGCGGAACCGTAAAAAAAGTATCCCATAGCTCGGACGCGTCCTACGAACCATTCACTTTTTACGATTCGTCTCGTTTTACGTTCTATAACAATTCGTGCAAGACTCGACACCAGTTTTTTCTATCCAATTTTCGTCGCGTCGCGAGATGTGTTCGTTTTTGTCGAACCAGTTCATCGGCTACATCCATAATTCACACGTTTTGTAAAAAGACATTTACATGTTATAAGCGAAGTTGGGACACGCGATGCGACACTTGTTTCATAGTTTCCCATTATCGCGGCTGTTTTCCTTAAACGGTAACTTTTCGCGGGACAAGGCCGAATATAATCGCAGGGAGCACGCGGGCTTCTCGCAAGAAATCACGAAAGTCAATCTCTGGTAGGAATCCCATTAAAACTCGTCAGGTATCACCAAAGAGGGTGAAGTTCGAACGGCGCTCGATAATTCTCTAGAGTGTAGAGAGAGAGAGAGAGAGTTGGGAAACGAGAATCGAAGCTCGTGAGTTTCTACGATCTATACATATGTATATCGCCGATGGGTGGCCGTCGCATTTATACGAATACGTAGCAATCCGCAAAATGTTTCACTTCTCAGCCTTTTAAAAGTAAACTCCAATAAAAATTCTTCCATCTTCTTAGATGTTCGAAAAACATTGCGAGGGGGGATGTTTAAAAGGACTGGGGATGAAATCGGCAAATATAATATCCTACAGTAATTAGACTTCGACGTTCTATGTGATTTACCTTCGGCCACGTATTCACCCACCGACTTATTTCAAAATATAACAGCTAACGCCCCATATTTTCTTTTTCATTCGATTCTTTTTTTTGGTGAACGATATTGAAATCTGCCGGTGGTTGGAAACGGTCCAAAATCGAAGGTGAATCTTTCTTGGACGTGATTTCCGGTTCGATGGAAATCTCAATTTAATTCGGCTGCGGCGAATACAGACTACGAAACAGACTTCGCGATACGGAACGGGGTTACGTGCATTTTATTCGGCAGAGCGTATACGGGACTCCACGTCGTTACGTTATGTTCGTCCTACGGTAAAATTACCGATTCCGCGAGTTTCCTAATTTTTCTCTTTCATCGTCGAATTGTATCTACTTGTATCACGTCGTATCGTGTAGTTATAGAGCGTTGCATCATCATACAAGTATTTACTGTCTACTAAAAAAACTGACAAATATTCCAAATTATAAATTATACACTAAATAAATTGAAAGACTGTAGCCCCTTAATTATGCATAATTTCGCAAAATTTCTGTACACCTGAATTCATGCCAAATGTAATTTGCCACTTTTTAAAACCCATTAGACAGACTTGAAATTTGTCTTTGTATGGCAATAAAGATAAGTCTGGCTGAAAAACCAGGAGGACTGTGCCCATTGACCTCCTGCTTAAAATTGAAGCAGTAAATTGAAATGAATTTCGAAGTATCAGAAGTACAGTTCGTACGTACGTCGGAGCACAGTTGATACACTTGTACCACTTAATAATTACGCGAGCAACGATCTTAATTGGCTGAACGTTTTAAACGGATCGATGTTTTCCATTCAATCGGAATTCATTTTACTACTAATTGCCGAGTAATTGATTAATGCTGCGTACTAACTGTTTTATTCATTCTTGGTCAAACTATGTAATAATTCTGTTAACACAATTAAACTATATTGATTACATTCTATCGATTTCCATTGTCAATCTCAACGAGGCATTACGAATAATTTAAGACTTACTTTTACTCAAAATTTACAAGTGAAACGGAGGACAATATTCATGCACGCTATTTAGGTTTCATTTCTGTATTGATCTTCATAAAAATTTAACGTTCTACGAGGATTCGCTTTATGGAGATGGAAAACAGTTTCTTCAGTAGACAGCTTTAAAAAGAAAGTATATAACTTAACGCATCGACATAGGAGATGTAAGTGGATATTGTACTGAACCGAGCACGTTGCAGCCGACGTTCAATCAATTACTTGGTTCGATTCATCTTAGTTAAGTTTTTCATCGACGAATTAGTATTGGGATGCCATTAATCTTTCTCGGAGCTACGTAGGAGGGACAAGTGCTTTGTAAGCTGAAGTATATCACCAGTACATCATTCCAAATAAATTTTTCAGTTGAAAAAAATATCTCAAGCATATTTATTGTATTATAATATAAATTATATTAAATTGTAAATCAATTCAGAACGAACGAATCAAATTGGATATATGAATAAAATATATGTAAATCATTCAGAACGAACGAATCAAACTGGATACATGAATAAAAAATATTTGTCGGAAACATATTTTTTCAACCGATATGAACATTTTATTTTTAATATAAATTCTTTTAATTATGTACATTGAATGATTCTAAAATTATGATTTCCGGTTTAATGGTTTTGATTTTCCAATCACGTAAACGAGAACGGCGTGTAAATCGAGCGTAAGAGTAATAGCGAACGGATAATATCTTAATTGAATTCTTCGGGTAAGACTAAATAATGCTCGACCTTTCCGACATCCACGTTTCCAATCTCTTCGCGGCGAACAATCCCAAACCTCGGCGGTCGACTTACCCGAGAATTATGTATTTATGTAAATGCAACACGAATTGTCTCTCGTGATTGGATACGCGGGTTAATTTCCCCTTTCCCTACCGCCGCCACCCATCCCCGTCTTCATCCCACGCGCATTCTGCTCTGCCCGCCGAGGCACTGATAATAATTAAACCCTTCTTTGTCCGGAACAAATGAAAATTAGACAATAGTTTGTCTTCTGATAAACATCTTACGATCGATACCTGATTCTAATTAAAAACAGTCCGCATTATAAAGAAAGTAAAATGTCCAAGATAAAATTGATATAAATCTATAATTATTTCGTATGACTATTCTTATCGATTATAGCTCGCGCATCTGGTTAAGTTTATGTCTATTAAGAATTGATGTATAATTATAAAGAAAGTAAAATGTCCAAGATAAAATTGATATAAATCTATAATTATTTATTTCATATGACTATTTTTATCGATTATAGCTCGCGCATCTGGTTAAGTTTATGTCTATTAAGAATTGACGACAATAGTTGGATATTATGATCATGATAGTGTACAGATCAATCGTGAGTAGTTTTTCTCGACGAGATTGGTCACCGTTCGAGCAGGTGAACAGATTTTTTGCGCGGAGTGTAAAATCTTCTGAAAGCTGCTCGCCTCTTTCTGCCATTTCTACCTACAAAGGACGTATTACGGCCGGATAAAATACCTGTCGCGTCTTTCAGAAGCTCTTTTCCACCGGTTGAAACGATGGGGAAGGGTGGAATAATTACGAGTGCGCTGCACTGGTCTGGAAGGAAAGAAGAGATTAACAAACAGAAGAGTTTTCTGTCCCCGCCACTTTCCCCTCGCTCTCCCGCTCTCTCTCTCCCTCTCTCCTCTCTTATTCTCTTTTTAAGCTCGATATCGAGTATCGTTTGTCGAATGAAAATAATATTTTATTTCATTTACCTTCCCATTTTTCACACCGTCCGTATCAATTTCTCTCATTCGGTATTTTCACGCCTTAACGAATCTGTATTACGCAACGCGTAGCGGTAGAACTCGAATTTATTGTCGCAGTACCTATCGCCTCGATGTACATTATTATTTGCGAATGAGCGCACTGGCCATAAGGAATTATGAAAATTTTCTCTTTTCCAATTATTCCCCATTCCTTTCGTAAACAATTCACGTCCAGTTCTGTTTTTTATATATTACAACCGTCCATATTCTTGTCCTCAATTGTTGCAATTTTAGCCTGCAATTATACAATATTTTTCAATGTGATTCATCGAGGTTTGTTGTTGATATTTCTCGTTGATTCGCTCGGTACGTCTTCAATCGTAAGAGTTAGAAACGTCGGCGCATAAAGCGCGTACACACCGAGGTGGATGCGTGCACGCAGGTTTGCTTGTTTCTCGGGCCGTCATAATTCTTTCTAGTAAGGCTAGAGAACGAAGTGCACACGTGTCAGATGACAAGGAGGTATCTCCTTGCGGGTAGACGACCTAATTAGTTGAAAGCCTACGTTAGCCGCGAAGGGTCGTCTCGGCGGCGCGGCGCGAGAGAGAGGGCTTTCAATTTAATTTAGTCGTTCGTTATATCGCGTGCCTTCGTCGCTTCGGCCGCCACCGCACACCGGCTGCTGGTCCCCGTTCCCTTTTCCTGCCCAGGTGAATCTGGCTGGTCGCGATCTCTGCTCGGGTATCCGTGGCACGCCTGTGCGACCGTCAATTTAGACGCCTCTCTCATGTGCCACTTCGCGCCGAGCTTTCAGTCGTGCACGTCCATTAGACACGCACTCTCCCCTCGTTTTCTGACCTCCGATTCGATTAGCTACTCCCGCAGCCAGCCGCGAACGAATTTCAACCGACTTCATTTCGTTAAGTTGTACACCACCGCTGCTGCCTTCGTTAATAAACCCGCGTCGTCTTCGGCTGCTCGACGATTTCACGTTTCACCGAACTTATCCAGCTTTTAATTAATTTCTTTCGATTTATCTCGATCTTTCAATTCTATTTTTTAATCCCTTAAACGAAGCTTCTTATTTCTTCTTCAGTCAATTGTATTTCTTTAAAATGGACGAACAAATGAAGAAGTTATTGTTTGACGTCGTTTAAACGCAGGAGTACAGATGACTTAAGGATGTCTGACGACGTTTTGGAAAAATATTGTGAACCGTTAGTTCCGAAATCTCGGATAAAAAAGTCCATTCCCGGCGACGACGGCCCATAATTTCTGGTCTCCCTTTTTGATCGTTAGTTCTGTCTAGATATTTCGCAGACCTTGAAAGAGTCGGTCGTGTGTGCTGGCAGTGGCCCCTGAAATCTTCCAAGACTGCCTTTAACGAGTATTACGTTAATTACCGCGCCGCCGCGGCGATCATTAAACTCTTCTATGCCAATGCAAGTCGATTTCGCGCGACTAACGAATTTCTCTTTCTCCTTTTTTCCACCGTCTCGAACGTCGATCACGCCGCTAGTTTTTCTTATTTCTGGCAGACGACGGAAGTATACCCGCGTCCAGATCGATAGACTGCAATCATATCTGCGGTAAACAGTGAAACCTTCGTGTTTCTTCGTGTCTCGAAAGGTTTATAGTCGTCGGTGGAAACATACGACTTTGGCGCGTGCTGGTTAGGAAAGTTCATACCGCGTCCGAAGATTCGTAGAGAGAAATAAATTCGTAATTAACGGCCATGAAAATAAACTACGATCTGTCAAAATATCTTCTCGAAGGTAATTAAAGTTCCCGTCTTTTAGCGTTCGTCACGTGCCGATATCGATTACGCGTTATTCCCGAAACAAGGCGTGAACACTAGACCAATTACAACGGCGTGCCATGAATAACCATTAATCCCCGGGCAACCGAGGAATGAAATCGGCCCCCCTGGAATGATTCTCGCCATTCTTTCGCTCCCTCGGAGCTCCCCCGTCGCGACTGCGGATCGACGGTTTTAAAGGATTGATTTAAATGAGCGTGAAAAGGGTCACGAGTTGAACGTCATTAATTAAAATTCATCCGGTAACTCCGGCGGGCCTAGAAAACAGCCGTTGTCGCCGCGAAATGAGCCCAACCTGACTGACACCAGACGACGACGACGCGGACGACGACGACGTATCTCCCTGGGCGTGACATTTCTAAGGGTTCTACAGGGAGTCCCTTTTCCTTCCTTGCTCTTCCCCCTTTTTTCTTCCACGTTGCCGGGTGCAACGCAGCGGTGTTGCATTTCGTGATCAACGAGGAGCACTTTCGGTGCTCGAGGAAGGGAGACACCGGGAGTACCCTTTCAGACGGCGATACCCCGACGACGACGACGACGACGACCGCGACGGTGAAGGTATATGGTGATGATGTAACGATGGTAGTGGTAGACGGTGTTGAAATCGTGCTGGACGAGGGGACACCCTCGCCGATGAAAGTCGACACCTCGTCGAGGAGGACACACGAGGCTTTGCGGGGCTTTTGTAACGATCGCCCGGCACGAAACTCGTCAGGATTCGGTGTCTGGTGCCTCCTCCCGCACGTCCTCGTGTCTCGTTAATTGGAAAAAGTGCGTTTGCATTTCACCTTTTCTTCCCGGACGCCGGCTGCGTCGCCCTGCGGAGGGAACGGCCAAGATTAGCTGAATCCACGCTTGTTCCCCCAATTTGACTCATTCACGAGGAACGCGTGTGAAAACCTAACTCGCTTTGTTTTTCCAACCGTTCCCCCACTGCGCTTCAAAGGCAGAATAATTCCTTTTCGAATATCGTTCGGTTGTTTCCAACGTTAAAAAATTATTCGCGAACGTCTTCGAATGTCAAGGTTGCAAGTTTTGCTTTAATTATTTCTGACAAGTCGATTGCATATCAGGATACTATTATATAATATTATATAAATTTCTATTTGAATTGATACCGCAAGTGTTTTATTTCGCATATAAGAATAAATTCGCAGTCCATTTGTGCAATTGGTGGCATAACGATAAAGCAATAAAGAGGAATTACTATTTCCAACGTTAAAAAATTATTTGCGAACGTCTTCGAACGTGAAGGTCTCAAGTTTTGCTTTAATTATGTCTAACAAGTCGATTGCATATCAGGATACTTATATTATAAAAATGAAATCTTTGTTTGAATTGATACCGCAAGTGTTTTATTTCGCATAAGAATAAATCCGCACTCCACTTGTGCAATTGGTGACATAACGATAAAGCAATAAAGAGGAATTACAATTTCCAACATTTAAAAATTATTTGCGAACGTCTTCGAACGTGAAGGTCTCAAGTTTTGCTTTAATTATCTCTAACAAGTCGATTGCATATCAGGATACTTATATTATGAAAAAGAAATGTCTATTTGAATTGATACCGCAAGTGTTTTATTTAAGAATTATATATATTTTATAATATAGAATTATATATATTTTAGTGTTTTATTTTTTATAAGAATAAATCCGCAGTCCGCTTATGCAATTGGTGACATAACGATAAAGCAATAAAGGGGAATTAATATCAGGGTCGAGTGACGGGAGACGGGTCTCGGGGAAACTGATTTTCCGGGATAACTGTAAAAACGATTCATCCCCGGGGGTAAAAAGCAAAACTAATTCGCGATTAAATATTCCGTTGGAAACCGGCCGGGCCGAGGAACGGACTCTCCGCGTCGAGCTCCGTAATCCGTTTTAACCGTGCCTTTTAAAGAGGCATTTCAAACGAAACGTCCTTTCGCGGCTTCTATTATCCCCGGTCTTGTTATCTTCAGGCAAAGCGTGGACAAATACGTGTTGACCCCTTTCTTCTCTGACTCTTGTCCTCTTTTTCAGCCGTGCCCAGTCACCCCGTGTTTTCCTCGGCTTTTCGACGCTGCAACGCGCTCCGTCCGACCCTCTCCGCTTCCTGTTCGTTTATTTCGTCACCGCGGAATCGATTTTCCTCCTCTTTGTGTTTTCCGCGTTCCACGATCCTCGGACGCTGAATTCACCATTCGATTCTATTGTGGTGAAATTTTCCACAAAGTGTGCAAGTCGTTTAATCCGCCGGCAAACAATCGCCCGAAACGTTTCCAAGCTCTGTCTTGCAAAAAAACTGTTTAAGTGAATAACGATTATTTTAAATACGCCCTCGCGCCGCCTCGTTCGCTCGTAAATTTCTCAGATCCCTCGGAAGACTTACAATTATCCATACACTCGTAAGTTTTACAGCCGTCGCGTTCGGGATCTCTATTGAAACTGTCGATTCAGACTTTAAGCCCGTCGCAATTAACTTCCTTGATTAGATATTCTCGCAGCCGCTCATCTATCCATCCACGATAACTGCGACCAATCAATTCCTTTCTCCCCGTCTCTCTCTATCCCCGTCGAATCGCAGAAATCTCATTTCCTTATTCTTATAATCCAGCCGTGAGCCCCGGGTGTCATTGTCGTTTCTTCGTCTTCCGTCCCCGTTCGATTACCTCTTAGCTCGTTCGTTTAGCTCCCTCAGGAACCGGGGACCGAGTTCGTTAATCCCCCTCGGCCTTCGTTCGTTTTCGGACTTACCTCCTCCGTCTATTCCTATGTACGTCGTTCCGTTCGCTTCGTCGGCGTTCGAAATTCCGTTGCGTTTTCTCGTCGACGGAATTTTCGAACTGCGTTGCCGCTCGCATCGTCTTCGCGTGCAAAAGCCGAGCTTGACTTCGATCGGAATCGTCAGTGATAGTTACTAACGTCAGATCCGACTAGCAAAATAAGCATTTGAAATTCGGGCGCGTTTTTCGGGGGTAGAAGCGACGTCGGAACGGAAGTGCGCGTCCGATTGTTCGCGCGTTAAAGGTTTCGGGGCTAAGCAGGGGTCGTCGGGTCTTCTGCGGCGAGATGGACCTGGAAAACGGCATTGGGATCCGCGGACGGGGGGGACAGGGGGACAGTAAGTGGTGTTCGTTCGTTGAATAAGCGGGCGAAACGTGCCGGCATTCAGACGTCGCCTCGTGTAGACGTGAAATCGCTCGTCTTGTTGCGTTGCCGCGCTCCCGGAATTTCTATGCCCATTTCACAACGTGCCGCGTCCGTTGATAGTTCCCCGGTGCTGTTAACACCACTAACCCGCTCGATATCGAGGCTCGTATCTTCAAGAACTCGACAATTCCCTCTCAAGATTTTCGCCCGGCACTAAACCAGAATTTATACCGCCGTTGAATGCTCGTTCATATTTTTAACGTTATACGCGGCCGCGTTTTATTATGATAATTAAGACAGACGAAATAGTTACTGTATTAAATAATATACCCTCTAGCGACTGCATTAGCCCTTAAATAATTTTGTACATCAATATTTCTACGTCCTCTGTTAAACAAGTAATACCGCCCTTGCTCGTTCACATTTTTAACAGTTTTTGCGGACTGTTTATTATTGGTAATGCAGTGACGAGTATAAATATCGCATAAATCCTATTTTTTTATGAAATTATCATGAGCGAATATTGATAGAAAGCGGGACAAGAGCGATTTACTAAGAAAGGAGCGTTTAATACGTCGGGAAATCGAGAAGCCGCAATCGGAAAATGAGAAGAGCGTCCTCAATATCTTCTAAAGCGAAGGGATAGAAGTAATCGATCGGACATCGAAGAAGAAGTACCCTGGAGATGGCAGCCGCGTGGACTCACTCAACCTGGGTGTGATGCTTGCCTGTGTACCAGGCCCTAGCGGTCATCACAACCTTTTTGAGTGAGCGAACGAGACTGTTCTTATTGACCATACGCCGGCCCGTTGCATCAAAGGAAGATCAGAAGTGCTGGAAGTGACGTGCGACCTCGCTTTCAACCCGTTCGAACCGAAACACGGCCAATCGCGTCGATTTCATTAATTGAAATATTCCAATAAAATGTAATAGAAGAATTATTCAATCATTTATTAGGAATAATCAATTGAAATAGAATGTGATATTAAAAATAATTTTCCTTAATCAATTTCAATTAGCATTTAACGCATTGTTCTATAATAGAATAATATATTTAATATTTAATCAGAGGAAGGATAAATTAAAAAAGACAATTAGAATTTTGTATACTGTATGTATATTTTCTCTCATGCGATTATATTACTTTATTAAAAGGAGCTGATAAGAATTGGCGAAGTCTCAAAACGTTAGTTTCGAGGATATCTCGTTGTAACAAGGGGTGGAAAAAAGAAGAGCGGTACAAGAAAAGTGTGTTCGATCTGGGCAGCGAGTAGAACTTGGAACGGATGCCATGAACTATCCGATTCTTCTTGCAGCCAGAAGTTTCCCTTTGAACAGGGTCACGACCCAATTTAGTCTAACCAGCGGCGGGATGAGAGACACACTTTGGCCTTGGACGCGGGGCAATTAACTTCTTATTCTTGTCGGTTTTGTGCGATCTCGCCGGCCGCGCCGATCGGCCCGTGTTCGAGGCAATTTGGCTGTGTAGAAGGACGCCATCCACCCGTTTGTAATAGACTTCAATGAGATCATATTGCCAATCGCAGCCGTGGCGATATCTCTTCCCGATGCGACGGCCACATCTGCCTTCGACCGACTGGCTAATTTAATCGGCGACTCGAGACCTCTGTTCTAACGTCGACGAGCTTCAAGTACAATCCACGGTGTACCAGATCACCGTATATATCAAACCTCGTTCTGTTTCGCAACTCGGAATATTTCTGTCGATCCACGATAAAGATCATGCAATTTTATTAGATCTTTCCATGAATATACGAATGCTTTCGAGATTTCTGGGACTCCGTAGATTTTTGTATTATTGTAAATAAATCACAGCTCCCGAATTTTAATATTTTCACAATTGTAAATACAGTAGCAATGATTTTTAACGAATAAGAAATAAATCTTGATGTGATGGACAGTATTAAGGTTTACTTATGAAATGGACTGTAAATTTTATTAGATCACGATCTTTCCGTGATTATACGAATGCTTTCGAGATTTCTGGGACTCCGTAGATTTTTGTATTATTGTAAATAAATCACAGCTCCCGAATTTTAATATTTTCACAATTGTAAATACAGTAGCAATGTTTTTTTAACAAATAAAAAATTAATCTTGATGTGATGGAGAGTATTAAGATTCAGTTATGAAATGGACTGTAAATTTTATTAGATCACGATCTTTCCGTGATTATACGAATGCTTTCGAGATTCCTGGGACTCCGTAGATTTTTGTATTATTGTAAATAAATCACAGCTCCCGAATTTTAATACTTTCACAATTGTAAATACAGTAGCAATGTTTTTTTAACAAATAAGAAATTAATCTTGATGTGATGGAGAGTATTAAGATTCAGCTATGAAATGGACTGTAAATTTTATTAGATCACGATCTTTCCGTGAATATACGAATGCTTTCGAGATTTCTGGGACTCCGTAGATTTATATTTGTATTATTATTAATAAATCACAGCTCCCGAATTTTAATACTTTCACAATTGTAAATACAGTAGCAATGTTTTTTTAACAAATAAGAAATAAATCTTGATGCGATGGAGAGTATTGNCGAGGATATCTCGTTGTAACAAGGGGTGGAAAAAAGAAGAGCGGTACAAGAAAAGTGTGTTCGATCTGGGCAGCGAGTAGAACTTGGAACGGATGCCATGAACTATCCGATTCTTCTTGCAGCCAGAAGTTTCCCTTTGAACAGGGTCACGACCCAATTTAGTCTAACCAGCGGCGGGATGAGAGACACACTTTGGCCTTGGACGCGGGGCAATTAACTTCTTATTCTTGTCGGTTTTGTGCGATCTCGCCGGCCGCGCCGATCGGCCCGTGTTCGAGGCAATTTGGCTGTGTAGAAGGACGCCATCCACCCGTTTGTAATAGACTTCAATGAGATCATATTGCCAATCGCAGCCGTGGCGATATCTCTTCCCGATGCGACGGCCACATCTGCCTTCGACCGACTGGCTAATTTAATCGGCGACTCGAGACCTCTGTTCTAACGTCGACGAGCTTCAAGTACAATCCACGGTGTACCAGATCGCCGTATATATCAAACCTCGTTCTGTTTCGCAACTCGGAATTTTTCTGTCGATCCATGATAAAGATCATGCAATTTTATCAGATCACGATCTTTCCATGATTATACGAATGCTTGCGAGATTTCTGGGACTCTGTAGATTTATATTTATATTATTATAAATAAAAGTAGCAATGATTTTTAACGAATAAGAAATAAATCTTGATGTGATGGAGAG
The DNA here is from genome assembly GCA_019453355.1 of Ceratina japonica. Taxonomy (NCBI): domain Eukaryota; kingdom Metazoa; phylum Arthropoda; class Insecta; order Hymenoptera; family Apidae; genus Ceratina; species Ceratina japonica. The sequence goes on along the minus strand of SMSR01013439.1, from coordinate 19,476 downwards.
TATTAAGANAAATAAATCTTGATGCGATGGAGAGTATTGAGTTGCGAAATGGAATGTAAATCGATGGGACGCCGGAGTCACGACGGGACGTGATGGAATTGACCCCGATGAGGCGAAGACGACACGTGACAGACAAGAGCCGGCGTCGAACTGTTGATTGGCATCGATTTAAAATCAACTGCGAGGACACTCGGAATTCATAACCCGTGATCGTGATACCGGCGTGCAACGAGCCGGGGATGACCGGCCCGGAGAGAAAAAGAGAAGAGAAAAATTAGGAGTCACGTGTACGAGTAAATTGGCTATTCTGTAGAGCCGATTGGCGCCTGTACGTCGCCTCGAACCCGATCGATCGGACCAATTGACGACTTTCGATGACGGCCGCGACGCTGACTTACGATGCCGACATAATCGATACCCACTCAGCTTTGTGAGCCTCGTCGCACTTTGCGTTCGCTGATAATCGACGGTCCGGCAGAAATTCCAATTCGATAAACAACAAGTCAGTCGAAATAATAATGCAGATTATTATCTAGAATAAACATTTGTTTTCGGCTTAGAAATATTGCATGACTTGTTGAATGAAAAATTATATGATAATTTGAATATTATAATATTTATGATAGTCATTTGATAGTATATTGATTAAAAACTGCCAACATTTATTGGGTTAAAAATATTGCATGACTTATTGAATGAAAAATTATATGATAATTCGAGTATTATAATATTTGTGATAGTTATTTGATAGTATATTGATTAAAAACTGCCAACGTTTGTTGTCGGCTTAAAAATATTGCATGACTTATCGAATGAGAAATTATACGATAATTTGAGTATTATAATATTTATGATAGTTATTTGACAGTATATTGATTAAAAACTGTCATTGCGTTCCCACCAACCAGAATGCAAGTGCAATAAAGAGCATCGTCGGAAGGAGTAACACAATTTCAATTGAACCTTCTCGTCGTGTAACAGTCGGAACGAGCTATATAGTGATGAAGCCTTTAATTGCAGCCGTGTGTTTACTGCGTTGCGCAATTTAATTGACATTTATTTTGATCGTTTGATCCCTTGACGTAATCCTCTGGCTGAGCGTCGAACTCAGGAACTTATGAATCTTAAATGCTTTGTTGTTTTCTGAACGTACATCCACATTTTTATTCGCCTCATTGTACATTATCTCTCTCTCTCTCTCTCTCTCTCTCTCTCTCTCTCTCTCTTTTCCTAATAATATAAATACAGTAGTTAGTAAAATAGTATCGCTGTTTCTTACTGTTTTGTCTGTATTGAATATGAGATTAGTTTCTTAGCAATTTTTAATAAGGCGAAGTATTTTAAAAAGAGTACATAGAGTTTCACGGAGTAAATAGAACGTTGGGTGGGCAAGATTTTATTTCAGTCAGCATTTAAAGCCCGAAGATTGGCATTTGAAGGCTGGTTTGAGAGCGAGTAGCGGTTCGACTAGTGGGAAACGAGAGGCTAGTTAGCCGTATTCTTTTCCCTTAGTTCAGGACTCGGCGGAGCCCTAGTAAGTACATAGACACTTCGGGACGATTCGGAATCGTGGACCCGTTCCAAACTGGTTAAAAGCGATACGCGAGGCCCCTTTGCCCGATGCCTCGTCCATGCCAAACGCGCCTCTTCCCGATGCCAAACATCTTTGTCAATATTTGAGGCTCTGCCAGAACGAGCCTCGAATTTTCAATTCGCAATTCCGCAAACGGGCGCCGCGCGGCATTGAATGCAAAAGTGGCGTGTATTCTCGAATTACCGTGTACCTACCAGCGCCCCACCGACAGACAGAGTACGGCTTCCTTCGTGACATGACAGGGTGAAGCATATTGTCCTGCCCAACACGAGATAGTGTGCACATTTAATATCCCCTATTCCCCGGGACGTGCGCGGAAAAATATGTGTATATAAATTATCCCCGTTTCGCGTATAGAAGACGGATAAACACTGATAGCAGAGTGCTCGCACGTTTATATCGGATATTACAGAATTCCTGTACTCTTTAAATAAATAAGTTCTCGATTCAATCCCTTCCCCCAAGTTTATTGGACGTGCATATCGACTACGAGCCTGTTAAGCGCGTCAGCTGACAAAACAGCGCGCTGGCTTTTACAAACAGTTTGACGTCTATGAAGAGGGTGGGCGAGGTGGGTGTAAATTCTGCGTTCAATTAAGTACGTATAGTCGTATATATCCACTTGACCCAGCGTGAGCGATTCGATTGCCTAGTCTACCTCGCCCTCTCTCATTCTCTCTCTCTCTCGCTCTGATACGTTACCGAACCGCCTCCAACCTGGCCAGAATTAGATTCCGCGTACACCTCCTCTATATTGACGTGATTACAGGAGAAATTGGATGCAGCACGCGGGATAATGACTAACGCGGTTAAATGCCGTGCTACGAATTCACGATCACGCTATCCAGTTACGATTTTAATTAATCATGAATAGGAGACGGTGATTGCTGTTTTCTTTCACGTTATTTCTAGTTGCCTTATCGAGAAGTGGATAGCCTGTTATTATACCGTATCTTGTTTATCGTTCTTAGTATCCGTCAGATTAATGTTCTCTGAAAAATAGTTTGAAGCAGTAAAGAATTGAAAGAGTTTATTAACGCGTAAGAAGAAGTAATTGTTGACGCGTCAAATTAATTAAGTCCGAAAAAATTTAATAAGTGGACGCGCAGTTAATTTTTGAAGACGGTGTATAACGCGAGTATAAGCGTCAGAAATGTACGTTCGCTGTAGCCGGAGGCAGGAGAGGAAGAACAACAACTGCGGGGTAACGGTCGGACAATAAAACCGACGGAAGTAACGATATTATGAAACGTCGACGCGAGTTAGGTACAATTTAATGCCCCCGTTCCGAAAACCATCTAAAACCCGTGGCCGAGTTACGTCGTCGAAATTCGCGGAATTTATAATATTATCCGTGAGAAAATTCCAATTATTCGTCGTGTCTATGGCCGTTTCGTGTTCTCCCGTGTCGTAAACCGGCGGCGCGTCCGCAACGGCCGTTGAAAATGTTGCCGTGGGGCGATGGGCGACCGCTGCGGCCGCACTATTCCCCGTGGAAAATTGTCTCCCCGACGAGAAATTTCTCTCTTAACCCGCATTCTGACTTACACAGATACAAGCTCTGCGGATAACGTGAAAATGTTAACAGGAAAACAAAATCGTCACATTCCGCGGTAAAAATGACCGAGCCGACTGGATTTGCCGAAAATACTCGCTCGTCCCCTTTACCGTTTACTCGTATCACTGAAAATATCATCTACTACCTTCTCGTAACTAGACTGCGGATTTTCATGCAAAATAAGAGATCCGCGAGGCTCACAGTACACATTTAATACAAATATATCTTTTATTATTTTAACGTTGAAATATCCATACAGCTTGTAACCCCTTCCGGTAAAATGACGAGTCTAGATCGTCATTGGTTTTTCATGCTACACCGCGTGTTGTATAATAAATACCATTAATTATTTTTAATTTTACCGTTTTAGATATTATATTTAACAATATGTAAAAATGGATATTAATTAAGAACATGTAAGAATTATAAAATGAAACAAGCTTGTTTTAACTAAAAATTAAATTTAGGTAGATCGGGTGGCTACGAATCGAGAAATATATAAACACAAAAAACGAAATCTACATCTTTCAGCAATAGATAACCTCCGTTATTAACATGAACGCTAGTCAAGCAAGCTCCTCTTTTCTATAACTTGCATTTGACTTGCTATGTACTAGATGAACCTCCTTAAATTAAATTAAATTAAGCGATCACCGAGTATCGTCTGATAGAGTCTAGGCAACACAGAGAGTCTCGATGCTTCTTACTTAGAATGCCTCAGGAAATTCGAACGAATCACGGCGCCTCGTGATTTCCCGCTGAAGCCTCCGGGCTCTCTCATCTTGTTAATTAGTATTCCTCGATTACTCGACGCACCGACCGTTACACGTAATACACCAAGGCGATCCTCGATAGACCGTCAATTTCACGCTCAGATTTAACATCCTATTTGCAAACGAAATTGGATCGGTTCGTAAAACGTACATAGAACATTTATTCATTGACCGCATTGAAAAAGCTTTTTTAAAAAATGAATTGCAATTCGTTGCGTTATTCTGTGTGCTGTACGCGCAGAAACTCGCAATTCGAAAAAGGTAGGAGAACTCGATTGTGAAACGTCACAAAGGGAAATGAAGAAAGGGATGAAAACAGAGTGGGACGCAGTGAAGGAAGGAAGCAGAGGCCAGCGTCGACGTCTTCCTGTTTTGCTGCCACGTCTCCCATCTGTCTCGGTCGTGTCTCCAGTTGCACGTTCTTTATGCAAGAGTCTCGATGGCTTTCTCCCTTTGGTATCTTTTGTTTGCATGCCCTTGCCCTTGCTTAGCTGCACCCTCCGGCAAGATCTCTCTCTCCCCCCACTCCCTCTCTCTCTCTCTCTTTTTCTCTGTGCGAAAGAACTCTCTCGAGAAGTGGCTGTGCACCACCCTCTCTCGACACGAGGGAGGCCAAAGTAAAGTAGTATATTCAACCGGACGATGCAGCGGATACGCATACAGATGGGAACGTCTTGCACTTGCATTTCCACGAGTGCGTTCGAGGGTGCGGCCTGCGGTGACGAAGGGAGAACCGGAGAGAGAGGAAGGAGGACTCTCGCGTCACCGAAACGCAGACGGTGGATGATCCGGGGGTAGAGACGTTATTCTAAAGCCATGACGCAGCATCTTTCTGATAAACGAGAAACTTCCAGGGGATTCTTAACTGTTCTCTTGTCATTATTTAAAACGTACACTCTTCGTAAGACGTTTTCATCACTCTATCACCTCTTAAGACAAATATCTCTATGCGTGTCACGCATTTGCCACGACTGCGATCGCAAATAATATTTATTTATTTATTTATTTATTTATTTCACGGGTCAATTGGTCCTTTAGTGCAGTGAGAATGAAAGAGCAGATAAAAGATAAAAGATGAAATAAAAAAAATAGTGAAAGATTTACATAATTAGAAATAAGAAAACGGCTATAAGAATAACAGAAGTATCATGCGATAAAGAGTTTATAAATTGTGCATTAAGAAATATGTACGAAGCTTTCTCCTTATGACATACAGTCACTCCCATAAATATTCGTACACATTTCGAAACGGTATACAATTTTTAGTATTAGATTAAAGAACTTTATCTTCTGTGGAATTTTAGAGAGCTTAATTTACTATAGAATGTCTAACAAAAAATTAAAAAAAACTTGTTATTCATTGAAATCGCGAGGAAAATAGTAAAGGACATGGTTTTTAACTTTTTTATTAGGGTCTGTAATAAAAATTGGAAGTGTCTCGTTTGCAGATCTAACTAAGTTATATGTATGCATGTATAAAGTTTCATCAAAATCGATCAATATTGCTATAAGCTATAAGCTCCACGATTTTCAATCTAGGACTGGGATAAATTGAAGAATTTTTACATGTTTCGATATGTCTAACTCTTTTACGGTTTCATGAATTTTTATGAAACTTTACACATTCATATACCACATTTAGATCTACAAACGGGATGTTTGAAATTTTTGCTAGACCCTCCAACAAAAAAGTTAAACATCATGATCTTTTCTTTTTTCTTCGCGATTTCAATGAATACCAAGTTTTTTAAATTTTCTGTTAGTCATTCTATAGTAAATTAAGCTCTCTAAAATTCCACAGAAGATAAAGTTCTTTGATCTAATACTAAAAATTGTATACCGTTTCGAAATGTGTACGAATATTTATGGGAGCGACTGTAGCTAGAATCATAGAAAATGTCAAACAAGTGACTGAATCTATTGGCTTTAGAAATAACCCTGTTAACTACACTGGAATGACACTGGATGTTAAGTCTGATGATGAATATTGGTTTTTTCTGATACATAACTCGACGTGACGTGCGGGACGATAGATACATATCCGAGGAGTGAATGATTAATAATCGATGACGATTCACGTAGATGCATGAATGCGAACGCGATGGCTGGGACGCCTATTGTAGCGTGCGAACATTAAAGTGAGTAACTGTCTATAATTAACGTTATAACTTGAACGTCGTCCGGGAGAGATCTACGGCCGGCCAGATCGTAAACCGTTATCTAGACACTCGGCGCTCGTTAACGGCCGCGGCCAATTTCTGCAATTTACTGTCAACTATTTCAAGAATTCGCAACGCGTGCCCCGAAGCGCGCACGGAACGTTTTAACTGATCTGGGAATTAGCAAACGCGCGAGTACTCGTCCTACTTTGCTTACAAACGTTTCGAACAAATGACATATGTATTAATTTGATAATAATTCTCGTTGTTATTTATAATATGCAAGAATGAATGTATTATTCTGTGTATTTTTAACATCAGCAGATTTTTAATCCTGGATAGAACTATATACAATATATTTTGTTATTATACTGCAATATTATTGTATTACTTAAAACGTAGATGATAAGGTAAAATGTAGATAGAGGAATGTTTGTTAAATCGCATTTGTCTGACTGTGTTTTCTTCCTGCTGGCTCAATGGCTCGTGAATGCAAACGTAAATCGAGAAGCTCGATGAAATCTGAAAACCCAGGAGGACAAGTGGGATTTAGTAAAAGACGGACCTCTTTCGACGACGTCATCGTCGGATTTTCCTGCTCTTTTGATGCTTGTTCAAGGGTACACAAGCTTTTACATGCGTTTATGTAGAGACCGAACCTACTTAGATCGGACAAGGTTTAGTTTATTTCTGCATGACATGTTTATCTTGTAAAGAGTTCCTTCGCAATAATTGCCTATGAAGTAATATTCAGAATATTAATTATTCTTGAACGGTTTTTAGCTTAAAGAAGTTTTCCTTTGGAAAAGAAATCATGAAGTATACAGAATATTTATGAAGAATGTTGTAAAGTGTAGGAGGACTGAATTAATAAGAAGTTCTATTAGGAATAATCTGGTTTCGTTAGAATCAGAAGAGTGTTGATTCTTTTATGCAAGCTTTTACAATAGTTTAGATTGTATTTTATTTTATGTCGTATAATTGGGCGTCATACAATGTTGTATCTCTTTGTTTCAGGTAAGTGGGTCAGTTGATGCTGCGAATAAAATTGAATATTCCCGGCCATTTCAATGTGAGTACTACACGTCCCGCTGTAGAAACGGGTTTAATTAATCGGTCAATGAATCTTCTAACGTTAAATAACAAATCAAAAGGGTGATATAAAATATTTCTTTCACCGTGACTCCATTTAGGTGATATAAATTCTTTTGAAATTTTATTATCCCCGAACAATTATGGGAAAATGCGAGAGTGAATTGGACAAAAGCGTTTTTCTTTGCCAGTGAATTTCATTACCGTTGGTCTGGAAAGTCCATAGGTTCGAGGCACCATTTTCAAGCCCCTTTCAGGAGCGCGCGTTTTGATAGCAGTAACTAAAGCCGTCGCTAACTTTTAATATCCACCCCTAATGGTCCTTTCGCCGACGGTTAATCCGATTTCGTGTTTTTACGCGCCCACTCGAGTGTCACCTACGCTCTCGCGGAACGGTTAATTGCGCTAATTGAACGAGATTCCATCGGGCCTCCCGATGTACCTATCCACCTACCTGCGTACACGAAATGTGCCCTAATGCTCCGAGCACGCCCCACGGTTTTAACCCTTGCACTCGGTCAGCTTTTACCTCCCATAGAAATTCATAAAAAGTGTAGTACACCCTCTTTTTCCGGGACGACTCCACCCGAGAAATGTATTTTACGGCTTGTTTCGGAAATCGGAAGTTCCTGACAGAATCATCGACACATTTCAATTATACATCAATTAATATAAATTCTGTTACCCCAATTTGTGTAGATCAAAGAATTGGAGCAAAAATTCTGGCAGGGTTATTTCCGCGCGAATTACGTTCAATCGGCCGCGCCAACTTTCCTCCAGCCATTAATTTTCCACGGTTGTTGTTTTCTTCGTTGGAACTCTGCGTGCGAGCCAGCCAGTCAACCAGCCAGCTAGTTAGCTGGGTACTCGGCGTCGTTAAATTAATTATTCGCCCGTGGAATATAATAGCCAAAGTTTCTCGTGCTCGAAGAAAATCGATTTTCGTAATCCTTTCCACTCGTTTAATCCAATCCCGTCGAATTCGAGGCAGCGAGAAGCGTTGAAGCGATGCCGAGGTATCGTCCAGACATTTCAACCCTCTAAGCTGCGACTGTACGCTCGAATGCCACTGTATCCGTTCGTTGCGAATTTCGAACGTCATCAAAGTTTGACTCGCACAGTTCGACGATGAATTAGTTCCGAGCAAAATGCTTTTTAAATAAATCGTGAAGTAACGCGAACACCGAAAGGAAAAGTTTAATGATCGTTTCGTGGAACGATTCGGCGCAACGCCGCCCTGGCAAAAGGAAACAATCGTCGCCAGCAATTTATCCGTTTAGACAACGTGTTTGTTCTCTCGACTTTTCCATCGGCGCTTTCTTTTTCCTCTCCCGAGAAAACTTGTTTATTTCCGCACGCGAGAACCATGTGCCCCCTCGCACTCCTGAGCCATCGTAACTTTAAAACACGCGCGACTCCGTCTCTTCTTTCTATCGCCGGAACTTGGTACATTTTTCCTGCAAACATCCACGGCTACACCCATACGCTGCGCTAGACAGAAATTGATCTTAACGCGAAGCCAAACATCGTACAATTTCACCTCTCGCGAAGCGTCAATATTGATGGAAATCATGTCGTTATATTAAAAACGTTCGTTGGAATTGTTCGCGCATGGCTTTCCCAGTTCGAAATTCGTTCGATCGAGAAAAATTACAATATTTGTTTGTTTCGTTTCAATTAAGGTGAACGTGTTTTTTTTTTTTTACCTGGATAAATGTAATTATTTTATACTGACTCGAAATACCAGGTCTCGTTATCCTCCACTGTTGTCAATACTCTGACGTCTGTTAAATAAATCATTCTTTGAAAAATTGACATGTACAAAAAAAAACAATTTTAGCTCTTTTTATATTTTTCTATTATTCCATACAAATTTTTTTATTTCGTTTTTTCAAAACTAACTACTACTACTGTGTAACAGTATTACGTCGTTTATAAGTTTCCTTTATTTTTAAAAAGCTATATCTTCAGTTACTAAGAGCGATAACGAACGAGCTCGGATGGAGAGAAAAATATGTTTGGAAATACTCGGCAGTAAGTGAGTCGGAAGAGAGTTAAGAAGAAGAAAAATTGCGATCCTTGCGAAAGCTGTTGAAAACATTTTAAGAAAAGCTTTCCTGTTCTCTGTAAACATCGGTAAACTACCTTCATAACAGCCGCAGTTTATTTGAAATCAAACGAGATTACGTCCGACATTACAGCAAATATAGAGAAAGATATTTTTCGCAATAATCCAGGAAATCGAAATGGATATAAAATTTAATTTTTCTTAGTCTTCCGTATAACACAAATATTATACTTACTCGTTCACGACGAATGATAGTTTTCTCGAATCAATTGTTCACGTGTCCCTCGTATCGTTTTCGTTCGTCCGATTAAAGTTTGAGGACAGAACTGAGAGAAGGGTATCTGAAAGTTGTACAATTAATTCGAAGTGGCGTTTTCCGTAATGAGGTTCCGAGAGGAGAATTATCCCGAAAAATATAGACGTCGGTGCCGTAAAGGAGTTTCGAAGGCAGCTCCGGGTAGGAAGTTTCAAGCTAAAACGAGAGCGTTGCGTCCGTCTCGTTAACGTGGACGGGATTTCATTTTCTAGCCACCTCTGGTAACAGTCTCGCCATTATAAATTGATTTTTAAACCGTCTCAAAGTTAACCATTTCTTTCTCCTTCGCCTTTTTCCCTCGTTTCGCGAGGAACACTTCGCAAGTGGCACTCATTTAATTTTCTTATCTCATTTGCATAACGACCATTTATTCAGGTAATCGTAATAGGAAACATTGATAAATGTAGGGTGAGTGTGCAGTAAAAAAATAATGAAGTTACCTCGCTATTATTTACCGCCTATTTATTACGAAATAACCTGAGCTTAATCTTCCCGTGGGTTGCGCGGTCCGACGTGGGCAATAAACGGACCGTTTGTCGGTAAATCACGGCGGAATTGGCAGCTCTCGTTTCCGGGAGAAAAATTAATTCGCGATTTTACGAGATCCGTACGGAAGGCTCGGTACATAACGACCTGTCACTCACCCGGTTCATCAATTCTCGCATCGATCACTTTATCTACTTGCCCGTCCGTTCCATTTATCTGGCACGATTGTCCGCCCATCGCTCTCGATCAATTTATCATTTGTTTCGTCAAACGGGTGAATCGAGAAAGATTCTCTCGACTCTCTCTCTATTATACTGATCGGTACGTCGCGTTCCACCTTCCATTGAGTTTAACTATTATTCATTGATCGAGTTTCTGAAATTCTCGATACACGAGTAATTTACAATGTCCCTGACAATAATTTAGAACGAAGATGAATACTACATTCNATTTACAATGTCCCTGACGAATCAAAACGAGATAGATAATTTAGAACGAAGAGCAACGATCATTTAATTATGAAGTACNCCCTGACAATAATTTAGAACGAAGATGAATACTACATTCCCGCTCGAACCTCGGAAGGAAAAAACCTCTTCACGAAGGTCGCGTAAATTAACTGATTTTAATTCGAATTAATAAAATTAATTCTCGGTTCTTAAACAGCAACGATAATTTAATTATGAAGTATAAAAATATTTAAATCCACTGCTACTTTGATCGTTTACTAATTAAGAAAAGTATTTCTCAGATATTAAACAACCAACTTTTTCCTTTGAAATGTTTTACTGCAATGAATCGTAGAATTGTTAAACTTGTTTTAACACCAAGCTTCATGACTAACTTATTTTGTATAGGAGTCAGTTCTCATATTTCACGAATTTTGTTGGACTTCGTTCGCCGGAGGATTAAAATAAAAAAAAAGGAAATCGTATCGACGCACAGATTTTTTCGAAATTCCACGCCGGCCAATAAATCACAGTTGGAAAAAAAGAACAGGAAAGGAGCAGCAGTGGGGGTGTTGGCACGCAGGCGGAAATTATCAGACGTCATGGAGGCGGAGCTCATCTTCCGGCTTCCGGCCAGTTGAACTCGTTGGTACGCGCGGTGACATCGATTCAATTTTCATCCGCGGCCAACGCGTTTCAGCCCGAACGGTTCGGATCCCCGTAAACCGAGTTCGTTTCGTTGTTACGCGTGACGCGGCCGCGATCAAATCGGGCCGCGANTGACATCGATTCAATTTTCATCCGCGGCCAACGCGTTTCAGCCCGAACGGGTTCGGATCCCCGTAAACCGAGTTCGTTTCGTTGTTACGCGTGACGCGGCCGCGATCAAATCGGGCCGCGTGGCCGGTTTCCACGTAGCGCCCTTCGATCGGGTTTTGTCCAGGGAAAACTTGGTCGGGAAATTCTGCGAACCGTAGTGAAGCCGCGGAGTAGGGAGGGAAACGGATTTATGGCCGGTGCGTGCTGAATTTCCCCATAACTTCGGCGGACAAAAGGGGGCCAAGGAACCGTGCCAAACGGGACGACTAAAAATCGTTGACTCCCGCTCGGCCGTGATAAACGTAACGAAAAATTCAAAGCGAAATTTTCTTTCGCCTTCCAGCAGTTTATTTGTCACTCACTTCTCTCTTTAACGTCGTTCAACCAGTTTGTCTTTAAACTCGTTCCAAAACCCGGCGAGATTTAACGCGATTAAACAGCGGAACTTGTTGAACTTTTTATGATACGAATTCCGCGTACGTCACGAGCTAATCCTCTGCTGAATTTATAACACGATTAGCGGGCTCTCGGGATTCTCGTCAATAAAATAATAATAATATTCTAGAACATCGAGAAAAGTTTGTGGATTACGCGGTGGTTAGTGTTTTTATGATTAAGGAGGTTCATCCGGTTAAGGAATTAACAGATAGATTTCCAAAAAAAAATTTGATAGTCTATATCAGTATGACAGGATACCTCAAAAAAATTTTTAAGTCATTTGGATACCCTAATGATGAGATATTAATATAAATATTTTTTACAATTTTACATGTAGTCATATGGAAAAGAGTGATTTCCGAGACTTCTATCGCTAATTTATTAGGTACTGACAGACAGTTTTGAATGAAACTTATGTCATAATAAAAAGAAACATTTAACGAATATTATAATTGCAAATTTAGGTAGATTGGGTGGCTACGAATCGAGAAATATATAAACACGACAAACGAAATCTGCATCTTTCAGCAATAAATAACCAGCAAAGCTCCCCTTTTCTATAACTTGCATTTGACTTGCTATGTACCAGATGAACCTCCTTAACAACTAGTTGTGAAACGTTGGATCAGCTTCATTCATATTTACATTTTCTTCCTGTACGTCTGGCTTCGTTTGCTCGGTGCCCGATCGGCCGTAATAAACTTCGAATGAAAGGAAATAAAGCGAGGGACACGCGTGCACGTGGCACGAACGTATCCGATTTTCCGGGTACATGCCGCTCGAGCGAACCCGAAAGATTAATTCGCGAGGCAAGGAAAATGTCCTGGACAGGATCATCGATCGACTTGGAGACGCTTAGAAAAGGTACCGCGGCCATGCCCGGACCTCTACCCACGGCATTTATTTACCGGTGACAATAGGAACGCGGAAACGCTATCTCGTTCACGACGACTTCTCGTTTTTGCCCATCCGCTGATCGATTAGGCTCATACAGAGCTACGTTTCATCGGTTCGAGGACAGAAGATGAATCCTATCGCACGGATCTTGTCCAGACGCTTAAGCACTTAACACTCTTCTGTAGCATTTCATTCCTCGTTCAAAGAGCAGATAATATAATTTAGGAGTCGAGTGTTTCAGTTGAAAGATTACCGGGAATTGTATAACAAATCGTACAGTAAATTGTGGACAGTTAGGGTTAAATAATTTCAGTGGAAGCTGATGATTATTATTAACACTCTTCTGTAGCATTTCATTCCTCGTTCAAAGAGCAGATAATATCATTTAGGAGTCGAGTGTTTCAGTTAAAAAATTACCGGGAATTGTATAAAAAATCGTACAGTAAATTGTGGACAGTTAGGGTTAAATAATTTCAGTGAAAGCTGATGATTATTATTAACACTCTTCTGTAGCATTTCGTTCCTCGTTCAAAGAGCAGATAATATAATTTAGGAGTCGAGTGTTTCAGTTGAAAGATTACCGGGAATTGTATAACAAATCGTACAGTAAATTGTGAACAGTTGGGGTTAAATAATTTCAGTGAAAGCTGATGATTATTATTAACACTCTTCTGTAGCATTTCATTCCTCGTTCAAAGAGCAGATAATATAATTTAGGAGTCGAGTGTTTCAGTTAAAAAATTACTGGGAATTGTGTAAAAAATCGTACAGTAAATTGTGGACAGTTAGGGTTAAATAATTTCAGTGAAAGCTGATGATTATTATTAACACTCTTCTGTAGCATTTCGTTCCTCGTTCAAAGAGCAGGTAATATCATTTAGGAGTCGAGTGTTTCAGTTAAAAGATTACCGGGAATTGTATAAAAAATCGTACAGTAAATTGTCGACAGTTAGGGTTAAATAATTTCAGTGAAAGCTGATGATTATTATTTGTGCATAAATATAATGGCGGCGAGGTTCAGATATAACACAGATTTCACGGTCTAATGGCAGCGGTAGGAATACAGGGCATGTCCGAGATATAACAATAATTCGGGAAATTCATAATCATTTCTAGTTAATATTCCGAAGCATCTGGCGATTCAGGAATTAACTGCATAAACGCGGGCAACAACAGAAAACCCGTAAACGTCCACGTCAATTTTGATGATTCTCGGGGCGCGGGTACGCACGCAATAATGCAGGAAATATTGTCTGTAACAATCGCGGCATAATAGACTCGGGAGGTATGCGCCGGCATGAACCAATGTGCTAATTAATTCTGCATGCTCTGGCCTGTTCCGTTCCCGGAGATCCGTGACCGGCATACGCCCGCCGACGTTCATTATGAAACCAATGTAAACGCGGTCCTCGAGAACCGTGTCGTAAAAAATGAGAATAAAACAAAAACGAAAACGTTCCGCGGGGGCGAAAGAGGTTCGCGATGGACTACGGAACGGATAGTCATAAAAGGAGTTTAAGCATACGCCGCTCTCGGATATTGGCGTTATTAACTTTTACGGCCCGGAACAAACTTCCCATGCGAACTTCACTTTTCTTACACCGTAACACTCGACGCTATTTTTACTGCCCCGTGTCCACGCCCGGTTCGTTTACGAATAACTCCAGACACACGCCGGGGCTTAATAGCGAAGTATGAATTTTATCGAGTCGTTATAAGGGTTTGCGGTTACGTTGGGTACATACAGTTTTGAAACGCGACGTCGGCCAGGTACTTCAATAATAACGCTACATTTCTCCCTTCCTTATTTATGTATAAATGGCAGGGAATATGTGGTCGGGATCCTTTGCGGCGCGGTGAATACGTGAAACATTGAAACGGTCGGTACGAGTAGCTCGCAACATGATTATCGCTTAATCAAAGGCGGGGCCCACGGTTAAAGGAATAGACGGGATTAAATGAACTCGATTAGATTAACAGNAAACATTGAAACGGTCAGTACGAGTAGCTCGCAACATGATTATCGCTTAATCAAAGGCGGGACCCACGGTTAAAGGAATGGACGGGATTAAATGAACTCGATTAGATTGACACGAATTTCCCATCCGAAGGAGGGCGGGAGGAGAGCCGCCGGTGTGCCGGCGCGTAAACTGCGTATAATGGATCATCCGTACGCGTGACAAACGGTCTTTGTCAAGAGCAGGCTTTGTCGAAAACAGTGGTCTCGCTGGCTGTCACGGACCGGTTCACTCGATCCTCTAGGATCTTGTGCCGCGAGTGTCGAACCTCGTCGCTGACACCGAAGGCATGGGAACCCGCGTTGAATGCCACTCGGTCACGGGACGGCTCTCTATAATCTGTCGATCACACGCGCGCGCGAGCTTCACAGCCGGATCCGGGAACTCGAGAGCTTTTTACTCGCGATCCAACCGATCAGACTCGCGCGAACAGAGGACGCAAGGAGAGACCCGTCTCCCAATCGAGTTTGCCTTTGTCTAGAGAACGATTTTCGATAAATCTAAAATTAGGAGCTGGATAGACGACTTCTTCGGTTTTAATTACTTTGTTTTGTAGGAATGATAACTGTGACTCTCTTGTATAGTTAAGGATGTTCTGGAGGTACAATTGGAAAAGTACATAAAATTCGAAATTCGTCAATATATTGGCAGTAAAGGCTATTTATGATGTATATTTTGTATTAAAAATATAGATGAATTCCGAAAGCTTTTGTTTAATTAGTCAATTGCTTCTTATACTGGCTTTTTAATCAAGTTTCCTTAATATTACAATTCCATGGTAAAAACACTATTATTACACCTTAATAATATACCTTAATATTACACCTTAATATTACAATTACAAGATAAAATTAATAGACAATTACATGATAAAAAGTAAAAAATAAATATTTAAATAAAACAAAAATACTTCAGAAAGCAATATTTATAATTACTAATAAACATCTCAAATTTGTATAAAATTATGTTCTGATTTGTAGTAGTTTATAAAGTTTTTTTTTAAGTGTTCAGTGAACATTAATAAATTTTGTGTATTAATTAATCACATAGTGTTTACTATATATAGAAAAAAATTGAAGTTTCTGGCAACGTTTTTTCAAGGTTTAAATAGAATTTGAAGTGGAATTGTATGAATTCTCCATAAGAAGACGTGTTAAAATGTGCAAACTTCAAATTGCTATAATTTTTAAACGACGAAGTGAATCGAACCCAAACTTTGATAATTGCTTTAAGCAAAAAGCTTTAAGTTTAAAGCTTTAAGCTTTAAGTAAAAACTATGTTTTGATAACGTTTCAAGAATTTCTGAACGTTTTTATATACCTCTATCCTTAAATTAAGGACGAACCCATGAGCTACAGAACATTCATAAACTGTATTTCATAATCGATAAAAGCTCCTTTGGAATTCACCGTTCGTTGCACGTTGGTGGACGTTTAAAACGCGATAAAGTATAGTTACATTTGGTTTCAATTATTGCCTGAACGTTTCAACTGGACGCGAGTCATTAGCGTAATTAACGGGGGCCGTGAAAATTTGTTGACGTTGCCACAGTAATTAGCGTGCCGTCCTGTTCACGCGTGCAATCTACGGTTCACGCGTGATTGATGCTTCGACAATGCGTTCCTACGTACGCGCCCGTTTCGGTGACACCAGGATCGAGAATCCGTCGTATAAATATTCCGAAATATGCAGTTATTGTAATTATCGTAATTAATTAGAAAGCTCAGTCACATGCCTCGGCGCCGGAATGCGGCCGCAGGCACTTTGGCGACGCAGCGCAGGACTTCTCACTCGGAGCTCGGAATTGGAAACTGCTTGCTTTGTTTCCAACCTGCTTCGGATTGCATACAGAGAAACGAGCAAACTGCTGTTCTTCACTTCGCTTTTTATTACAATATCGCAAATTACCAGAGAAAATTATCTCTCGTTTTCATACAGTGATTAATCGTTCTTTTTCTGCTTCACGAACGATTTCGACTTTCGTTTTACAAATGATTTTATACTCAATTTCAACGCCTGGAATTGTATAATTTATTCAATGTTTAAAGTACAATTGTTATACTACTGTATTCATTGTTATGGTTATTGCGTTTGGGATTAAAAACGGTTCGCACATCGTGAGAGAAATAAGAAGTAATGGACACCATAGAATTAAAACCTGTTCGTGCAAACGCGACGGAACACTTACGCCGCCGAGTGGGATTAGTGCAGCGGATTGGATTAAATGGAAATTAAGTAAATTAAAAGGTTAAAGTACTGGCCGGTAGACTGCTTTACGCGTTATCCTACTTTAAATTAAAACTCGAACGTTGTTAAACTTTCCCTATTTTACTTTACTCTCAGTTTCACGGTAATATTGTCGAGTATCAAAAAAGTACAGTTAATTTGTAACGTAGTATTCGCAATTCATTTGACGAAGTCGTTTTGTCCTTGAGATAAAAATTGACTTATATAAGCATTACGCTGCACCTGTTCAATATTCACAGAACACTTTATTTAATGGTTTCATGAATCTATTAATTTATTAATTGATTTCACTTGACACGCGAGCATTTCAATTTTTAAAACAAATCTAGTATATTGTGTATGGAATATGGAATATTATGAGAGAGCATTATGCCTGCAGATAAGGATTGATGCATACACTGTTTTTCTCGCCGGCGCAATTATACGCGCATGAAGTTAGATTACGTATGCATCTAGATTGTATTCTGATCCGGGCGATAAAAATTGTAATTGCTAGTTTAGTACACCAAACATTTCATCGGATAACAAGAACTTATTTTTATCTGCTACGTTTCGCTGTAATTACATAGAATCAAATTAATGTGCATCTAGATTATGCCGATTATTCCGGCGATAAAACTATAAATGCTAACCATTACACGAAAACGTTTCGCTTTTAGATAAGAATTTATGCAAGTCATTTTTGCGTGCTGTTTGTATTCTACAAAATTTCATTATTAATCTTCGTTCCAGTTGATTATTACGGCAACTGCTCCCGTTTTCATTCTCGTTTATTGGAGTAATTAATCAAATTAAGAGCTTTTAGTTACTCAGTTTTTAATTTCTGTTCAATTGATTACGTTGATTAATGAACTGTGCCCTATTGAATACTTCACCTATTTAAATTGATTGATCGTAGAATTCTTTTTTGATATGTTACTCGGAACATTTGTTAAAATTACGACGCGAAAGGAGAGTTGAAGAAGAATGCGATCGGAGACAGTGAAACTGTCTGGATGTTCCGGAAACGGACGCGTCAACTCGGTACGTAGAATAACAATGGTTTTCCATCGTCCCGTTTTACGTCCCGGCGTAAAGTTTATGAGCCGGATTCGCGGTCGGCGATTCCATTGCTCGTTAAAATCGCGAGCACGCCGGTCGGAATTGAAAGTCGCGTATCAAATAAATGTAGGAGGAAAGTAAGTTCGATACGTGAATTGTATTTTGCCCGGGTTCTTGTCCGCTAGACAGCTAACAAAAAGATTGCAATTACCTTCTCGAAGCCTGGCGCACGCTCGTCACGTACGCCTTTCTTCCTTGATCCGTAATAACCAACGGATAAACAAATCTCCTAAGAAACTCTGTTACAGTATTCTGTAATGAAGTCTACGAAAGCAATAACTGTCTCGCGGTACGCTTGTGGCATGCGGATGAAATATGAACGCAGGATGCAATGTTACACAATCTTCGTATAAAATATGGTTTTACTAAATAGAAACGTAATGTCTTTTATCTTCAGTTGTTCTTTTTTTCTACAATTTATTGCGATGATAAAACTGGCCTGAAATATTTTTGAATAAATGCATAGAAATTAATTGTTCTAAAGCAAACTGCTTTTATGACATACGTAAATTTGCTTGACACTAGAATTCTTGCTTATGAGAAGACGCAGGGATAAGGATGGCGCAGAAGTGTTACACCAAATTGCTCCTTTGTACGCAAGGTATTAATTGTAAGTAGGGAACTAATTTTAAAGTGTAATTCATTAGAACGTTGGTACGCAGCAATTTCGAGTAGTTGTGCCGGAGTTAAGACGCTAATTATTGACCTACGCAAGGAGAGTGCAAGAGGGGTGTTAAAATTTGGCTCACGGCGCAGCCCTCTAATTACAAACTAAATTCGACGATGATAAGATTCATTTTATGCTTTAAACGTTTCCCTGAAACCCGTAGATTTAACGTGCCAACAGAAAATCGTTCTTACGCAACGACAAGCTCGAAACATATTTTTCTACCAGACGTTTGTTTAATCGCACGAATATCCTCTTTGATATTTCGTTCCGAAACTTTCAGCACGGAGATTGGATATAATCTTTAAAGTGCTTGTGTATTTAACGCGCTACTTCCACCGCGGAGTTTGGATATTATTTTTAAACTCGTTGTGTACTTAACAGAGTGCTTTCATGTTATTTAATTGCACTTCAACAGAACGTCGCTGCGCGACAAATTTATCCGCATTCATATTTGTATCACATATTTAGTTTCCAGTACCATTAGAGTTATGCATACTTCTTATTTTTCATAGGATAATAAAATGTTTAATTAAACCAGTGGACCTCTTCAATTTCTAATATAATCAGAATTGCACTTCAACAGAACGTCGCTGTGCGACAAATTTATCCGCATTCATATTTGTATCACATATTTAGTTTCCAGTACCATTAGATTTATACGTACTTCTTATTTTTCGTAAAATAATAAAATGTTTAATTAAACCAGTCGACCTCTTCAATTTCTAATATAATCAAAATTGCTCTTCATCCATGGAAGCGTCAGCATTGCTTTTCTTATCTTTTCAGAGTTG
>SMSR01013433.1:15894-37063 GCA_019453355.1 Ceratina japonica | reverse complement strand
CTCTGTTCGCGACCTGAACCACGTTACATCGTCTCTCGACGCAACGACGACGAAACACTATTCTCTGTATATATACACACGCACACGTAGAATGCGAGTCAGCCAGTGTCGATTACGAAACGAATTATACTCGTTCCTAGTATATGTATACTGAACGATGACGCGAGAGACGTTCGATCGCGCGCGTAAATGGTATCGCCACCCACGAATTTTATATTACGAACGATCTCGTCTGTGATCGAAACGCGGTTAGCGAAAATACGCCGAGTGTAAATATGTACATACACACCTTCCAAGAATAAAACATCTTTTCTTTTAACGAACGGTCAATTTTAATTGTTCTCCTATATCTACTGCGTCGGGCAGAAAATCTCTTTGCTATACTGTCTCTGTTCAGATCTGAGAATTCGTTCGGACGTATCGACGGCGAATAAATTCGTTCTTAATAATCCGATGATTTACCTTTCGATTCGAATTGACCGATCCCCGTCCGTCCGTCCGTCCAATTGTAACTGTAAGTAAGGCAACCGGTGGTAGTCACTGTGTCAACAAACCCAAAGAACCTTCCTCGTCGTCGAATGACTCAATAATAGAGCCTCTAACATCGCTAACGGTGTCAAATAAGATACATTTAATCGGGAAACAAACACGACTGTAAAAACATTTTCGTTTCGAAGTCTTACCAGCGGTCGGATCAGAGATCGCGACTCTGAGATCATTCTTCCGAGAACGTCGATTCCTGCACGTCGTGCAACGACCTTAGACCAGGGTCGAGCAAACGCGTGCCGAGAGAGGACGAAGGCAAGAGGAAAACAGTATAATACATCGGTCGGAGGCGGCTGAATACACCGGCGAGACTTCAGTTCGACTTAAAACGCCCACGTAAACTCGTCGACGCTCTCGACGATCCCGTTGCGCTGAAACCGATCTCGCGAGTCGACGGAGAAACATGAAGATCGGCACTACTGTCTCCCTGATACTCGGATTCTCCTTAATACTCGTCGGTGAGTGAAACATAATTTTGTCGTCGTTTGCTGCCCGTTAAAATTATTTATTTGTTAACCGTTGCGTCGTAACGCGTACGAATTTTAAGTAGATCGCAGAGAGCACTAGACTAGAGTGTTAAAAAAGTGAAAGGAACGGACTCGCCAGCGAGTATAATAACGACTAGAATCGAGGAAAGTCGAGTCGTACGCGAGAGGAAGCGACGCAAGTGTTCCAGGAAAGTTTAAAGACGCAATTTTGCCGAATTGTTTGTCGGAAGAGATGTACGGTCGCTAAAAAAAAAGAAAAAATTGGAAAACGCGAATTCGGTGAATTTCGAAAGGCGCGAACGACGCCAGCAAATATATTATATAACGACTTTAGCACAGAAATTGTTTCGAAAAATATCTTCCGCAACTATTCTACGCGGCCCCGAGTTCTAAACACCGCGGTCGCGCTTCATTTATTTTTTGCATATCGGCAAGGTTATCACGAGTTCACGGAACACACGCAGATTTCAAATAGAGAGGAGAAACCCAAGATTCTGGAAGCGAGAAACAATTCATCAACGACGTCTCAGATAATTCACTGAGACTCGGTCGGAAATAGAAATGTAAATCAGGGAGGACCGACGTAGTTATTAATTTTGCGCGTGGATTTCTCATAACGGATCTCTGCTGTTTCGAACAAACGCGTCGGCGGTCAAATCATTTTGACTCGTTCTAATTGCATGCTCGGTATCTCGAACACCGAATGACCGCGTCGACCCGACCGCCTCGCGACCGACCGACGTAACGAGTATTTTTCGCTCCGATTTCTCCGCTCGAAACATACTATGTTTTCCTCTCAGTCGACGTAGAGGCAGGAGGATGGAAATTTTGGAAGAAGGACAAAACGACCACGCCCGCTCCCGAAGCATCGACTCTTGATCCCGGCAAAGCACCGACAGGTGCTACGACCGCGACGACCAACAACAAGCCGCCGGGAAATCCGACGAACCTCGGACCGGCCGTCATCGGTGCTGGCGACCCGGGACTGGCGATAGGAGTCACGTCGACGGGGGGAAAAATAAAAGAGAATGCCAAACCGAAGGGGCCGAACCCGGGAACGGAAGTGGGCCTAGATTTTCCAGCGCCTAAACCTGGAAAACCGGGAATCGGTGGTACCAACGGCCAAGGGTACAGAGAATGGGCGGCAGACCTCACCGGAGCCGGAGAACCCGGAAGGCAATCTCCCAAACTGCCTTCCCAGGGACCGGCAATCGCCACTGGTCCAGGTAATTAACTGGACTTTTTTCACTTAAGAGACTCCGTCTAACAAAATTTGTACGTAGGTTCGAAACCGACACCCGTACCCGGAGGAGCGACGCAGCCACAAACGCCAGGTAGGCCAAAGATGCCAGATATAAATCTAGACCAGATGTAAATTGGTAATTATTGGGAAAAGTCGTAAGAATTTACTACTATTGACCTCACGCTTCAGGCGCTAAACCAGCCGCGTCTCCCGGAAGTATGCCTTCACCGCGACCTCAACAGCCTCAACCTGGACTTCAGCCTCAACCTGCACCCCGGCCTCAGCCTCAGCCTCAGCCTCAGCCTCAGCCTCAGCCTCAGCCCCAACCTCAACCCCGTCCAGGTACAAAACAAATTCTACTACGTAATTAGGGGAAAGAGAATATATTTCTCGTCGTAACGAACGCCTGCAGCCAGTTCCGAGCCAGCTGTACTACCCGGCCGACCGCAACCCGTCCCCGGTCGACCCGGAACCACCGGAGGTAATCAATTGTCCACGCTGAACGTGGGTACGCTGAAGCCTGTTGCCGTGACGACACCGGCGCCCAGGCCAGGAAGCCCCGGTTCTCCCGGTGTCCCGGGAAGAACGTGGGCCGACGTCGCCGGCGGTGGCAGTAGACCCGACTCGCCCACGCCTTCCACGAGACAACCCGGACATCCCAATCAACCAGGTATTACCGCCCGACCGTCCCATCGGCTACCGTATCGCGTACCTAACGAAGGAAAATGTCACGGTCAATTTTACACGTTAGGAACAGTTCGACCGCAAACACCGACTCAACCGGGCAAACCGTCTCCGGGAGCGATAGCCGGCGGCGGTGCTTTGGCGGGCGCGGCAGCGGCAGGTGCAGCAGCAGCAGCGGCAGGCGCAGCTACGACCGCGAGCGGCAAAGTCTATTCCAGCAATCCGACGTACAGCAAAGGGAACGGCATCACGGACGAAGACCTGGAGAAGCTCTCCGAAGCGTTGTACATCAAGGACACGAACAACGCGAACAAGTATATCACGGTGAATTTGCAAAAGCAAACGACCAGCAGCAGCACGGCGGACGACGCGTCGCAACCGTGAGTCTTACCACCTATACTTTGTGTGAACTTTTAATTCCATCTACTTACACAGTTCCTTTGTGAAAACGTAATTCTGATTCGCAGATTGTTCACGGTGAACTCGGAGGCGTACCAAGGCAGCACAGTACAACGAGTGATATCCATCTACGATAATTACAAGCCGGAAACAAATGTAAACGAGCACATAAGCCCGTTGCAGAGGCAAGAGGAGAGCCTGCTGGTAGACACGTTCCTCAGCACGAACGTGATGTCCGCCGCGATGAGATTCCTGGCCGACAAACAGAAGATTAAGAAGGACTATTACGAGTACAAAGAGACGCTGAGGAAATTATGGTTCAATCTGTTCTCCAGGGGGCAGGGAAAGATCGGCAGCTCCGGATTCGAACACGTCTTCATGGTCGAGATAAAAAAGACGGATGCGGACACCGAACTGGTCGGACTGCACAATTGGATTTTCTACAGCAAAGAAGAGGCGAACGGAAAAGCAGATTACAACGGATACTTGAAGAAAGTCGATCTCGGAGACGTAAGTCGATTCAGTCGTATGTATACCGTTCGAAAGAACGATAAATGCACGTGTGCACATGTTTCGTTTTCCGTTTCAGAAAGCTTCTATCGTTAAAATACGAACAAAGTACAGCGGTTACGACAAACCGGTGACGACGATGTTCGTCGGTACCTCGCCCGAGTTAGAAATGGCCTTGTACACCGTGTGTTTCTACGCGAGGCCGGAGGCGAGTTGCCCGGTCTCTCTCGGCGGAACCAAGTTCAACATTGTTACCCATAAATTTAAATACAGAGGAAACGACCTCATCGGAACAGCGTATCCCGACATATAATTCTATCGCGACGAAATACCTCGGAGACTGTCTATTGGCGACATTAAACTATATGGACACTTTGCATTTCGGACAAATTTAAGTATCGTATGATATTTTATTCTCGTGACAATATCGCACTTTAGACCAGTTAATTTTGTATATTCTTTGTATTGGACAAATAAATTCCCCTGTCTATCTGTGGACACAAAAGTTGCGTTCTGTAAACGTTTATTCGTCCTTCTCGCTCACAAGAGTATGTAGCATTTAGCATTCTGTGACGCTGACAATAGCGTCGGCAAACAGATAAAGTCGGATCGGAGGAGGGGCCTGGAGCAATAAACTGACTTACGGTTTCGCAGTGGGGATACGGGTCAGTCGATCAGTAGATTTCGTAACGAAAACGAGAATGCACGCGATTCTGCGAACGTTTTACAAGAAGAGTAGAGATCAATGTTACCCGTGGACCGGTCGTTCGATTCGCGCGAATTATCGATCAAGATTGTACCACGGCGATAACGGGGTTTACGGTTATAAACCGAAGACGCCGAGACCCTTCGAAGGTAAATTCAATTTTAATAGGTAACACCTAATTCGGGGAAGGTATAGAAAAAAAATTAGTCGAGTCTTTCGAAGGTTCGTCGTTCGAACGTAGACGAGTGTGTCGCGCGTAGAGTCGCTAGCGTCTGTTGCATCTCGCGGTGGAGATGCATCGTAGAACAGGTAGATCAAATGCACGTTTTTACTAAGTAAATCGCTCTTACCTTCTGAACATCGCCACGATCTCTTCCCCCTGTGCCTCTGAGGTTGAGTTGAGANCGAGAATGCACGCGATTCTGCGAACGTTTTACAAGAAGAGTAGAGATCAAAGTTACCCGTGGACCGGTCGTTCGATTCGCGTGAATTATCGATCAAGATTGTACCACGGCGATAACGGGGTTTACGGTTATAAACCGAAGACGCCGAGAGCCTTCGAAGGTAAATTCAATTTTAATAGGTAATACCTAATTCGGGGAAGGTATAGAAAAAAAATTAGTCGAGTCTTTCGAAGGTTCGTCGTTCGAACGTAGACGAGTATGTCGCGCGTAGAGTCGCTAGCGTCTGTTGCATTTCGCGGTGCAGATGCATCGTAGAACAGGTAGATCAAATGCACGTTTTTACCAAGTAAATCGCTCTTACCTTCTGAACATCGCCACGATCTCTTCCCCCCGTGCCTCTGAGGTTGAGGATCGACCGAGATTCGCACGAGTCACCGCGTTCTGTTCACGGAACGCTTTCAACCAAAGTTGTAAACAATCTCACGACACTTTGATCCCGCGCGCTTCCTCCGAGTGCGGTAACTGCCAAAGTGCCAAGAACCACAGAGTGGAAATTCTCGATGAGTAAGACGCGGCACGCGCGCGCGGTCGATTTGAAATTCAATTCCCTTTCCGTTTCGTCGAATTCGTTCGGCGCACTCGTTCTCTTCGTCGCCGACGTGATGATCGCGGGTTCACACGTGGTAGTTTACGTCGTGACGTGGAAGACATTTAAAAAGCTAATAATCCAGAATAAAATGATAACGCTACATGGAAAATTGTTATTATTGCGCCATCGCGAGATACGCGTACCGAAGATAACGTAAAAATAATTTCAATACGTCACGCACGAGATTAAGCCATGTTTTTTTTTTTTAATGCCGTTCCTTTCGTATTTTCAGTGCCGAAAGAGCACCTGGAAACGCGTTCGAGATACAGCAATTTCTACAGACTCGTCACCGCGTACAGAGAATTGGCTCACAAGCAAGCGAACATAGACCCGGTCTCGCCGACGACGCCGACACCGGTGCCAGAACTTAACCCGGAGAGATACGGTTTAAACTTGACGGACCGAGTTTCTTTCAAGGGCATTCTCGAAACGGGGAAAGAGGATGGAACCGTGGAGGAAGCGTTAAAATTTCTGGACAAGACTTACAGCGATACGATAGGACTGGAGTTCAGCTACTTGGAGGTAACGCGAACGAACACCGCGCGCACGTTCGACGCCTATTTCTTTATAAAAGATTTGTACGAGTACCTTAATTTCTATATATATTGACTGGTCTGCTGCACAGACCGAAGAGGAGAGAGAATGGTTCGCGGTGACCGCGGAGAAGTGTTTGGCGGAACCGCTGACGGACGAGACGCGAGTAGCCGTCGCGACGGAAATGCTCAAGAGTCAGACCTTCGAACGATTCATGGGCGTCAAGTTCGTGAGTTTAAAACGGTACAGCGGCGAGGGTGCCGAAAGTATGACGGCCTTCTTCCACGAATTCTTTAAACTGTGCGCCAACGGTAATTAAAAAGATGGAATATTCGAACAAGTCGACGGAGATCGAACCAATCGTACCGAATTGCTGCAGATAGCTTGGAGTACGTCGTGCTCTGTATGCCGCACCGAGGTCGCCTGAGTCTGCTCACGGGAATGCTGAACTTCCCGCCGGAAAAGTTGTTCCGAAAACTACGGGGCTACTCCGAGTTCCCGGCGGACGCTCCGGCCACCGGCGACGTGGTCACGCACTTGGTCTCGTCCACCGACCTGAACGTCGACGGACGTCGAAAAAGTCTTCACGTGACGATGCTACGAAACCCGTCGCACTTGGAGGCCGTGAACCCGGTCTCGATGGGAAAGACTCGCGGGACGATGCAGGTCGTCAAGGACGGTGCTTACGACGAGAACGAAGAAAACGCTCGATGGAGCGACAGAGTGTTGAACGTACAGGTGCGCGTCGCCCCCTCGTCTGATCGATTGAAAACGCGATTCGAGGCGTCAATCGAAATCTCTCTCACGTTCTGATTCTGTGATTCCGAAGGTACACGGAGACGCGGCTTACGCCGGTCAGGGCGTCGATCAGGAATGCCTAGCGCTCTCGGCCGTTCCTCACTTCGAAATAGGCGGAACGATTCATCTGCTGATCAACAATCAGTTGGGTTTCACGACGCCACCTTCCAGAGGCAGATCGTCGCGGTATTGCACGGACCTGGCGAAAATGATCTCCGCTCCCGTGATACACGTGAACGGGGACGATCCCGAGGTCTCTTTAAAAACAGAATCTTTCGCTGCTTCCCACAGACGTATTAGAATAAAGTTTTTAATCGCGAGACGTCGTCGTCGTCGTAGATGGTCGTGCGAGCGACCAGACTGGCCTTCGGATACCAGAGAAAGTTTCGGAAAGACGTGTTCGTCGATCTGAATTGCTTCAGAAGATGGGGCCACAACGAGCTGGACGATCCCGCGTTCACGAATCCGGTCGTTTACAAAATCATACAGAATCGCCCGTGAGTATCGTCAAATTTCTTATCTTCTATATGTATATATTCGAATAAAAATAATTATACGTCTTGACCAGGTCCGTACCGGATCGATACGCAGACCAACTCGNCCGCTCCCGTGATACACGTGAACGGGGACGATCCCGAGGTCTCTTTAAAACAGAATCTTTCGCTGCTCCCACAGACGTATTAGAATAAAGTTTTTAATCGCGAGACGTCGTCGTCGTCGTAGATGGTCGTGCAAGCGACCAGACTGGCCTTCGGATACCAAAGAAAGTTTCGGAAAGACGTGTTCGTGGATCTGAATTGCTTCAGAAGATGGGGCCACAACGAGCTGGACGATCCCGCGTTCACGAATCCGGTCGTTTACAAAATCATACAGAATCGCCCGTGAGTATCGTCAAATTTCTTATCTTCTATATATGTATATTCGAATAAAAATAATTATACGTCTTGACCAGGTCCGTACCGGATCGATACGCAGACCAACTCTCAGAGAACAATGTCCTCTCGACGACGCGGGCGAAGAACATCGTCGACGACTACCACGCCGTACTGAATAAAGCGTTGAACAACGTAGACATNCGGCCACCGGCGACGTGGTCACGCACTTGGTCTCGTCCACCGACCTGAACGTCGACGGACGTCGAAAAAGTCTTCACGTGACGATGCTACGAAACCCGTCGCACTTGGAGGCCGTGAACCCGGTCTCGATGGGAAAGACTCGCGGGACGATGCAGGTCGTCAAGGACGGTGCTTACGACGAGAACGAAGAAAACGCTCGATGGAGCGACAGAGTGTTGAACGTACAGGTGCGCGTCGCCCCCTCGTCTGATCGATTGAAAACGCGATTCGAGGCGTCAATCGAAATCTCTCTCACGTTCTGATTCTGTGATTCCGAAGGTACACGGAGACGCGGCTTACGCCGGTCAGGGCGTCGATCAGGAATGCCTAGCGCTCTCGGCCGTTCCTCACTTCGAAATAGGCGGAACGATTCATCTGCTGATCAACAATCAGTTGGGTTTCACGACGCCACCTTCCAGAGGCAGATCGTCGCGGTATTGCACGGACCTGGCGAAAATGATCTCCGCTCCCGTGATACACGTGAACGGGGACGATCCCGAGGTCTCTTTAAAAACAGAATCTTTCGCTGCTTCCCACAGACGTATTAGAATAAAGTTTTTAATCGCGAGACGTCGTCGTCGTCGTAGATGGTCGTGCGAGCGACCAGACTGGCCTTCGGATACCAGAGAAAGTTTCGGAAAGACGTGTTCGTCGATCTGAATTGCTTCAGAAGATGGGGCCACAACGAGCTGGACGATCCCGCGTTCACGAATCCGGTCGTTTACAAAATCATACAGAATCGCCCGTGAGTATCGTCAAATTTCTTATCTTCTATATGTATATATTCGAATAAAAATAATTATACGTCTTGACCAGGTCCGTACCGGATCGATACGCAGACCAACTCGCAGAGAACAATGTCCTCTCGACGACGCGGGCGAAGAACATCGTCGACGACTACCACGCCGTACTGAATAAAGCGTTGAACAACGTAGACATGTACGTCCCTCAGCCCGCGTATTTCGCAGGTATATGGAGCGGCATGAGACAAGCCGACGCCTCGATAACGCAGTGGGACACGGGAGTCGACTTGAGCTTGTTGAGATTCGTCGCCGGCAAGAGTGTCCACGTCGAGGACGACTTGGTGAGAACAACGCGCACGCGGAGCGTATATCGAATATCGTTGTTATATTTGTTAAAACCGTCGTTCCTCTCTCTCTCTCTCTCTCTCTCTCTCTCTCTCTCTCTCGTCGTGGAACAGACGATACACCCGAAGTTAAGAAAAAGTCATATTCAACCGCGATTGGAGAAACTGGCCAGCGGCGAACACTTGGACTGGGCCACCGCCGAAGCTCTGGCGATCGGAACTCTGTTGTATCAAGGATACAACGTCAGGATAAGTGGACAGGACGTGGGTCGTGGAACGTTCTCCCACAGACACGCAATGCTCGTGGATCAATCCACAGAAGGTACTTGGAAATACGTCGCAAATACGGTTAAAACTTATTAAGAGAGTCGTACACCTACGTTCTATAGATATTCGTATCTCGTTGAACTCTATGATCGAGGGACAAACGGGAAAGTTGGAGCTGGCCAACAGCATTCTAGCGGAGGAAGCGGTTTTGGGATACGAGTACGGCATGAGTATAGCCGTTCCGACCACTCTGACGATATGGGAGGCACAGTTTGGGGACTTTTTCAACGGGGCACAGATCGTCATCGACACGTTCGTGACCAGCGGCGAAGCAAAGTGGATGCTGAGCAGCGGTCTGACGATTCTTCTGCCGCACGGTTACGACGGTACGGGTCCCGAGCACAGTTCCTGTAGGCTTGAACGATTTCTACAGTTGACCGACAGCAACGAGGACAAACCCGACGGAGACAACGTCAATATGCACGTGACCAATCCGACGACACCGGCGCAATATTTTCATTTACTGAGAAGACAAGTAGGTACCCCGCTGATTACGCGTACTTGGTTTTATAAATGCGTACAAGTGTCGTACTTTCTTTTAGATGGTGAGGAACTTCAGGAAACCGTTGATAATAGTAGCACCGAAAATACTGTTGCGCCACGTCGCCGCGACCTCGGCGTTAGCGGACATGGGACCGCGGACAACGTTTAAAAGCGTTATAGGCGACGAAAAGGCGAACGAATCGGAAGTGACCAAAGTAATTTTTGTGACTGGGAAACACTATTACGCCCTCGACAATTTTAGAGAGAGTACGGAACAGGGTAACGTTGCGATTGTCCGAGTCGAAAGTTTGTGCCCCTTCCCGGTTCAAGATATTTTGCAGCAAATCGACAGATACAAAAGTGCCGAGAGTACGTACGAAAAGAGTGTTTTGAATCACGTGCCAGAATCTTAACGAGGGTATCGATTCCAGCTTTCATATGGAGTCAAGAAGAACCGCAAAACATGGGAGCGTGGAGCTTCGTCAAACCCCGTTTCGAGAATTTGTGCGGCAGACCGGTGAGTGCACGAGTCAAACGACTATACGGGACGAACGTGTGTACGTAATGAAGGAAAATGGTTACTTACAGTTGAGATACAGTGGTCGCAGACCCATGGCGGCGGTCGCCGTCGGCGAAGGATTGCTGCATCAGCAGGAAGCTCGAGAAGTTATCGTAAAACCCTTTAATATGAAATGATGCTCGTATTCCGTTACACGTTTGACTCTGTTTTATTTTAACACTCGGTTCAACTGCCAAAAATTACATTCAACTGCGTAACACATCGTTTTATACTATGTTAAGGAATAAATTATTTGTATACGTCCTGTTACGATGCGTCGATAGATTAACGACACGACGAATACACCGTGTCAAAACGTAACGCGTGTAAAGTAGCATGTTCAAAAATTATACCTCTTACCATAGAATCGGAGATAAAAATAGACGACACGGGTAGAAGCGTCGGTCCTCGTCGTCGTCGCCCTCAATCTTTAACGTTCTCGGTCGTCGTTCGCGATTGTTCAGAAGCAGAATTCACTGTTCGTTCAAACAGTTCCTCCTTTATAAAAACGCGGCAATAAAATTAATAGTCTAGAGAATGAACCTAACCAGAAAGCCGAGTTCGCGTTGTAAAACGCGAGTGTCGTCGAAATTCAGTCCTTACCGGCACTCTCCGAATCTAAACGTTCGTGCTCTTTCTTAACGAGATCCTTCAACTCCTCCTGAAAACGAGTAGAACTAATTTTTATTAACGCGCGAACCACAAGAATTTTGAACAAGATCAACGAAACGTACACCCCAGCCCAATTTTTCTGCCAACAAGTCGCAGCCGGTGTCACAGTCGCCTAGCCAGGCGACGTCGCGACCTCCGTGAGAATTTCGCGTGTCAAAAATTAAACCGTGCCGTAGTCCCAAGAGTCGCGACAAGCGATCTTGCACGCCGACCTTCTCCTTGTTGATGAGTAAACGCGGACAGTTTGGACGCACTCTGCAAACGGAACGGGAGATCACAACGATATTCGATCGACGATTTCGCGAAGCAACGTTCGCGTCTAATAATTCAAGCGGACGCGCACCTGTCTACCAACGACGCGAAAGGCTGAACGACCAAGCTCGAGCCCATGATTATCAAAAGGTCCGCTTGTGCGAAATCCCGATCGGCCAAGAAGTGGAAACGATCGGGTAACATTTCCCCAAAGAAGACTATATCGGGTTTCACCACGCCCTCGTCGCATTCTTCGCATTTCGGTACGACACCTTCCATTATTTTTTCTAGAAACCAGAGGACCAACACTCGAATGTAATTAAAAAAAAAAAAAAAACACCATAATTATAGTAGTCGCAATTTTAACGTTCAAGAAACGTATACGTACAATATGCAAACGACGCTTACCTTTCATCCATGGAAGCATGTACGGTGCTCTGCACTTGAGGCATCGACCGGTATAGAACGTGCCGTGAGCTTCTACCAGCTTCTCGGGGGGCAAGCCGGCCATCCTTTCTAACGTATCGATGTTCTGCGTGTAATGTCTCAACAGCAGTCCCTTCTCCCACAAAAGACGAATGAAATAATGACAAGGCGTAGGTTTGAAACCTTCGGGTAACAATTCCCTCGCGAGCGTGAAAAACGGCTCTGGATTCTCCATGAAGAAGTCCAGTTCGAAAATAGCTTGGGGATGAGGTAGATTGTATTTTTCTAAATTGTGATAAAGACCACTGGACGGTGATCGAAAATCAGGAATTCCTGCAGCTAGAACAGTACGTCGAAAAGACAGACTCGCGTCGCGTATTAAACGAAAGTAGTAATACACTTGAGAAAGGCTCACATGTGGAAATACCAGCTCCTGCCATAGTAATAATTTTACAGTTCTCGTTCTGTTTTATATAATCTACTACTCCGTCGATGCTGACTTCGCGAAGGACCTTCTGCTGCTGCTGGGACTGTTCATCATAGTCGGAGGACTCGAACAGTCTCAACTTTTGTGCCAAATATTTACGAATCTTCTCCATGTCGGAGTCTTCTACCTCCTCTTGTTCGGTGGAAGAACTGGTTGTCGCTTCTTCATTTGACTTGTCCGCTAAAATAAGCAAATAACAACAATGTCAACGTTATACATTAGAGATCAATGCAAAAAATATGTTACATCAACAAAGTCTGACGAATACAAATTAAATTTATTCACGTCTGCTTGATTTCTTTTAATTTTGCACTATTAACTCATCGTCCTTGAAATGGTAATAATAAAGAGACAGTGTAATGTTCAAATTCGTTGTACTACCGACTCGAATAAACGTATAAAAACGTAATAGATTTTCGCCTTAGTCGCTGGACGAGCAATTGCCGTTGACGGTTGATCAAAGTAAATACGACCCGTCGAAACATTCTGACGGTTCGAGCACGCACGCACTTCGTCGTGTGCAACGTACGTAACAAATAACTAAAAACACCTGTTGGTAAACACTTTCTCCCAATATCGAAATCCGAATACTCCAATATTACAGCGAACGGTGTCGAACACAATGAATTATAACCTCCGTAATTCGTTTAACCATTCTATTTAATTAAGTTTCAGACTCGTTCGCGGACGACGGCCGTCCGTTAACCTCCGCTATCGACTCCCGTTTATTACGAGACCATTTCACGTCACATAATAATAAAAAACGTAAGGAAACCATAGTGAAATTCTAATTATACGCGATTTATTAAATCAATATTCTGGGTTAAACGCGATTCGGTGCAAAGAGACACGAGCAATTCTTTTGCAATTCTTGTCTGTAGAAACTGTAGCGTGATAAAATAACGGAGAATTCAATATTATATATACAATTGACGTTTAAATTCCTCATGAAAAAAAGATTAAAATGTATCGGCTTGGACGAATGACAGTTCGAAAATGTTACCTTTTTCGCCTTTGTCCGTATCATTGTTGTGCTCTGACATGTTTCTCGTTCAGCTTGTCTTATTCACGACCGGGATTTTAGACAATTTTATTCATCGTTAATTCATTCGTTCGAATAATGACATCCGCGGCGTGCACGCTATGCACTTTGAACGTACCGACGAAGTACCTGGAAGTACCGAATACCTACAAAAGACTATCGAGCAGCTAACGCACGCATTCGTTTGACCGAATAACACTGACGATGAGTAAAAGCATGATCAAAATGCTTCGCTATATTCTGAATTATATGTTTTTACTACGTGTTCACTGTCAATGAATATTGTGATTGTTATACCTCTAATAATTGTTTTTAATCCGGTAAATAAAAATAATGTGAAATCTTCATTGTGAGATTAATTTTGTTCAGAAAGTCAAGTGTTCTAACGTGTAAGAGTGTCGACGAATTTCGACCGTAACACGCGTATAGCACTGTGCGCTTTTCGTCGAAAGGGAATAACGAAACTCGGGTGTCACTCACAGTGACAGCTGCTGACTTTCTTGTAATGTACGATGACACGGAATTCCACAAGGCTGCCGCCGCTCCTCGTTATCTTTCTTCGGTAGTCGAAAACGACGTAATTTTGAATTTCCGCGCGCTAGCCACGAGAGATCACTGCTTGGCTGGAGGTCCAATGTCCATGGCCGGTGCGCACCTACGCGATCACGTGACTACTGCCACAATTTTCAAAAATATCATTTCGTCGATTTAGTACTTCATAAAAATTAAAACGAGAACACTAGCTCGTAAAACAAGTCTTTTTACGTATCAGAACATTTATTTCCGACATGAACAGTACAAACGCGTTAACGTAATATACATAAAATTGTATCGACGTTAACGGGATTTCTTGGACGTATCGCTTCCCAAAATTTTCCGCCGTTGAGCAAACATGTGCATGTACAGTTGTGGAAAGACTGTAAAGTACAAAGAGGACGATGATCACGTTGTACAATGGACGTACGACGGATATAGAACGGCGATTCGGAGACTTACAGGGAATGTATAATAACATTTGGATCACGAGCAGGAAAGAATAGCTCAATATGAAATTCCACGAATTAGGAAGCCTGTAGCTCCAAGCGTCTGGGTTCGCGTTCGCGTACATCACGGCTTGGTAAGTACACAAAAGTTCTCCGGTAACACCAATCGGATATAATACAATGAACAACGTGTATCTGTAACAATTAAAATGCGTGAGGAAAAA
The DNA here is from genome assembly GCA_019453355.1 of Ceratina japonica. Classification (NCBI taxonomy): domain Eukaryota; kingdom Metazoa; phylum Arthropoda; class Insecta; order Hymenoptera; family Apidae; genus Ceratina; species Ceratina japonica. Next base: position 22,445 of record SMSR01013433.1, on the reverse strand, counting down.
AAGACATTAACGAGTTAGCATAAAAACTATAATAAATATTAATACCTCAGCCATGTGAGGAAGTAAGGTACGCTGCCATTCAGACTCATGAAGTAATAGAAGTATCTGATTATTTCTGTTATCGACCACGCCGAAATAGCTAGTGGAATGCCGAGAGATGACGACGCATATTTCTCTGGAGTCGCCAGTATCACGCCGCTCACGACCAAGACACGACTCAATACTTGTACGAATGTAATTACAACGCCCGACTTGACTAAACCAAGTGCCGCGTGCAACACCTGTAATGAAAGTCATTATTATTATTATTTCTCGTCGAGTCCGTTCACGAATACGCGTCGAGGTTTACCTCTAAAGCTGCGGCATGTTGAAAAATGATAACGGGCCACTTGACGCTGTTCCACAGGTCTGCGATCGAGGTAGAATTAAAATCGTTTGTCATAAACTTGTAAAGTATGTAACTCCAACTGCAAACCAGTATATACAGGCTTTCGTCAATACATACAGAGACACTTTTTGTAAATAACGTGTATGCGTTTCGTTCGCTCCGAGTTCGGTCACGACTTTTATATAAGACATATAAACAATTCTTACCCCAAGACTTGTGTTAAATTATAAGTTTTCAAATACAACTGTCCGACGTTACCAGAGTTTTTCGACTTCATGTTTGTGAGCGTTAACTGTTCTTATTTGAATTGAAACTGGAACGGTTCAATTCAAAACTATCCGTACGTACAACGTCGAAACTTGAACAAAACTGACGAAACAAAAAAATGGTGAACGATTACATATGTACTTTCTACAGGAGCGTAGTAAGTAAGAAGAGGAACAGCGTATTCCGTCGTTCATTTTTTAAATATTGTATCTTTTTTAGGAGTTCGTCGGGGATTGATCGAGACTCGTTTATTCTCGAATCGCACATGATACAATAACGAGTACTTACGTGTACGGTGCTAGGTTATAATTCAGTTCTTTACGCGCCATTCAGGGCATGAGCGCACGTATATACGAATTGTCAATCGTTCCAGACGTGTTTGCCAGTCCCTATATATATTAGCACAGCCGACTCTAGAGTCGGCTGTGATATTAGATAACTCTTATGAATCGCGTATAAGAAGCAGAGTACGTAAGTTTTGCAGAATCATGAAGTTCAATCTCGGTACTGTTCATCGTTGTACTTGCTCTTATTAAAGAATTTAATCGAAAATCTACGAACAGTTGTTAAACGTGTTACGTTCGAAGATTTTCAACCGCGGTTTCTGAAATCGAGATTTTAATCAATATATAAAACTTGAAGCAAGACGAGACTCTGAAAAATTGAATGATCAGCTGACTACGTTCCTGACAGTTCAGAGGGCAATACATTTGTAATAGGATTGTAATGCTTGCTCATTGTCAATATAAAATGAGAATACGCTTTGCATGCTTCATATTTGATCTTTGCTCTTTTTTTTCTGTACTCGCCATTCCGGACTTTGAACGATAATCATTTCGCTTTATTACGCGTAATAATTATAACTTTACGCTACTCTTTCTCTCACGTATATATATATATATATTCCGATACGTGGTACTTAAAATTTAATATATGCAATATTTTCATTGACAAGAATTTATAAAAATTGTATTTTATACGTTGTCTCGTAAACTGTTTATATAACGATTAAAATTGAGGCAGACGAGAGAGACGATTGGCGTAATATGAAAATGTTTCGAAGCTCATCGGGCATCGATTTTTCCATGTCACGTAAAAACCGATAGATCGAACGAAGCAATGATGAATAAAAATGTCGGGAACTGAAATATAATTCTCGGCTGATGACCGTAAAATATTACGATTACGCGTGATCACGGGTTATTATTCGTATGGGATGTACACCCGCCGATCTTCCTTTACGATCGTCCGCAATCGTCCGTCAAACGAATCCCAGAAACGTTCGATAACCTATGGATCATTTTTCTGATCGTCTTTTATCGCGGACACCGAGGAGAGACTCTTATCTCCTCGGTGTCGCCACCGAGGAGAGATATCTCTCCTCGGTGGTGTCGCGGACTTACCGTTCCAGACGTTGAACGACGATAAACTGTTGCCGGATGTTTCTCTTTTAACTACTACGTCTAAAAAAAAAAAGTATGAAGATGCAGCGAGCGAATTTTCGAAGCCTCCTCGAAACAGTGAAAAGGATTAATGCGAGTAACCGTCGAGCGAGCAGCAACAAGTGCAAGCCTTTCGTTTATGGTAGAGACGTAGAAATCGCAAAGAAGAACGAACTACCGATCGTGGCCTTGGAATCCACGATTATTACACACGGAATCCCTTATCCAGACAATTTAGAGACAGCGATCAAAGTCGAAGACGCCGTCAGGAAGCAGGTACAACTTTAATTGTAAACTGTTGGAGACGGTAGGAATAGAATTGGATAATTATACGTTCGTATTGTCGCAGGGTGCCGTACCTGCAACAATCGGGATTTTGAATGGTCAGATATACGTGGGTTTGACGGAAGAGCAGCTGCAGACATTGGCTAAATCATGTTCTGGAGGCACCGTCAAGTGCTCTCGCAGAGACGTATCGACGGTCGTTGCAAAAGAACTGAACGGAGGAACGACGGTCAGTGCGACGATGCTGATAGCAAATTCGGCAGGCTTGCCTATAATGGCAACAGGAGGTATCGGTGGTGTCCACCGTGGAGCAGAATCGACTTTCGACATTAGCACTGATTTAATAGAACTCGGACGCACTCCCGTAGCTGTCGTCTGCTCTGGTATTAAGTCTATATTAGACGTTGAAAAAACATTAGAATATCTAGTTAGTGTACTGTCTTACGTTGAAAAGAAAGTTTGTACGATAGAATTTTCATTATTGTCCAATTATCGTTCCTTCTGTTTAGGAGACTCAAGGAGTTCCCGTTATAAAGATAGGCGAAACGAATCGTTTCCCCGGATTTTACTGTACCGAAACGTTTCGACGAACGGAAGCGCCGCACAGAGCGTCGGACGCACGAGAGGCGGCAAAGATTCTAAAAGCACAAATGGAATTTGGCCTCCGAACAGGATTGCTGTTCGCCGTGCCTATTCCTCAAGAATACGCATTGAATCCCGAGGAAATGGAGTCTGTCATATGCAAAGCTTTGGAGAACGCCAAGCATAGAAACATAACTGGAAAGAACGTAACGCCGTTTTTGTTGGAAGAATTGAATCGGATCACTCTCGGCGAATCCCTTCGAGCCAGTGAGCGAGAACAAATTATTTATAGAAAAAATACGAAAAACGAAATTTTACATTTCTCTACACAGCTTTTGTCTTTCAACAGACGTAGCTCTGATCGAAAACAATGCGAGCGTGGCAGCAGAGATCGCGGTAAATCTGGCCGAGAGGAGTTCTCAAAGCTTTCGCAGTACCAACAACGCGTCTCGGTGCGTTTTTCACGCGGAGCGAAGTCCAGTAAGCAATATCAGAATACCGATATAAGGTGTTTCCGAACCGGTAACCGCCCTATATATTCTTAAAACGTACACGTATATCGCTAACGTTTGGTTTGTGACCGGCGGACTGTTCGACGTTACAGGTGGTAATCGGCGGCGCTATAATGGACACTGTTCTGCAGGTGAAGGATTCCGAGATAAAAGTAAGTAGTGAATTAAGCCTCTCGAGTCAGAATTATACTAAATAACCAATCTTCCTTGTATTCGTACTTCAGAGAAGTTATAGAACGTTTAACAGTATTTACATACAATTATACGACCACCACATAGGTTTTATGTACATTTAAGAATATTGAATAACACGAACTCATGGTACATAGAGTACAGTATGGGGAAGAGTGGTGTATAAAAATCAAAAAGCACGATCGAAACGTCTCCGGAGAACCGTCTCGGCGCTTCACGTACGCATTGTTGCACAAATAAACGAAAGGCATGAAGTAGGTACTACACGACTTACGGAGGAAAGTGTTCCTCGGAACTTTGGTAGGTCGCGGCGTGATTCTTCTCCGAGATTTTGACCAGGGAAATACTCGTGGCGCGGGGGGGAATTGTTCTAAAGCAGAACTGAATTCAAGCGTCTTTCGTTGTGCACGATCAAAGTGAAGAACGCGTTTCAACTTCTATAGTTTACACTTTTTCCCATACTCGGCTATACGGTAATTCTCTATTGTGTTTACCGCGTTGTACATACCGTATCTAACCATTTACATATACAGTAAATTGGGTTTCTTAAGCAGGCACTATTCAAAGCTCCCTCTCTCTCTCTCTCTCTCTCTCCCATTCGTTTCCATATATATATGTTACATTTAAATATCGATCAGTTACAAATAACTATACACATAATGAACGTGTTTTATTAAAGCTGTCCTCGTTACGGGATCATACTATCCGGTTATTCCGCGGTATAACGCAAAAGGTATAATTTGTCTGTTTGACGAGTACAAGACAAGAGGAAATCGAACGAACCGGGTGGTAAACGTATTGAGACGCAAAGTAACACGGTATGCGTCGTCGTCGTCTCGAACCAGAAGTTTAAAAGCTTACTCTGGTCGAAGTCGATGACACGCGTATAGGTTCCCACTTGTCGGGTCGGGTCGTAATAACATCTATCTATATATATATATATAAATTAATTGTTTTGGAAATCGATTAACGCTATCCGTCGTACGTTTTACATATAGTAGAATATACGTGTACATCCTTATATATACATTTAGTGGCAGAGGCTGTATGTCTGCGAGGTGTAAGCTTTCATATTATCATGTTGGCTTGGTACATTCAACGACGACGACTCGATGGCCTGGTTAAGAAAGAACCCTCGATCTCTATTTCAATTGCGCGGCGACTATTTCGTTTTTTGCCTCGATCTTCGGAAGTTGTACGTTAGAAACGAGTTCGTCGAAAGAAACATACGGATCTGGTTAACAATACGCGTTATAATGAACGTGTCAATGATTCGTTTGGTAACATCGATCTACTGCGCGTACGATGCCCTAAAGTAGAGAATACCCTGTTGTCCAGACTGATATTTAATTATGAGAGAGAGACAAAACATCAACGGATCTGACTTGTCTCGCCAAGTGTTCGCCGCGGTTCGCGATCCTAATTTTTATTTTACATTTCTCTGAAGGAAACAAATCAATTAACGTTGTTCCGGTGTGTAAAAGTTGAACCGTGTGTGTGTGTGTGTGCTGTGGATTTTGGCTTTTTCTTAAACAGACGATCGACGCTTAATACTCGACTACCATACACCGCTATGTACAGACTACTAATACGTATATCCGTTATCTTTGCATTCGTAAACGTATATATATATAATCCCTAAGATTCGATTAATCCTAGCTAGGAAGCCAATTACTTTGAGTATCGTATTATATTCGTACGACTCGCTGCACAAATCGATACAGACAGACTACTCTCGCGCTGCACGTATGCATGTGTATGTAGGTATGTACGTATGTATGTTTCGCTTTATATAAAAAGAACTAGGAATTTATAGTCGTTACTCTTATGCGGTGACTTTGTGTGTCTGTTGCTCCGTGTATATATATATATATATATAATTCATATATATATTCATACTATTTATATTTTGTATGTACTTCCTGCGATACGCCGTTTAGTTTCACCCTCGCCAGTCGTAGTATAGTGTATAGCTCGTCGAAAAGACAGATTTTTCTTCTTCTTTTTTTTTTGTTCCTTTTTATAGTCGTATTTTCGCTCGATCGGGAGAATCCGTTTGGCAGTATCCCACAATGTTCCTCGTTAACTATCGCGTATCGCGCCGCGGTCGTTCCTCTCCCGAGAAAAACGGCGGCGGCTGCGGCGCGGGTCCCTCGAGAATCGACGCGCGAAGGAAAGACGGAACGCGCGGTCTATTGTATAGGAATCGAGATGAACCGAGCAAAAGAAATATGTTTACCACGTGCCGCGTGGCCGCGAGCAATTACCTATCATCGTTTCTCTTGTTGGTCGCGTCGTCGTTCTGTGCTAAACAGATTTGTTTCGAACGCGATCGCCCGTACGTACGTACGTCCGAACGATTTCAATAAAGGTTCGCGCTAGCGTGCATTTGCATAGGAAGAAAAGTAGTTTAATGAAATTCGCTCCGTCGACGACGCGACGCGAAATCGAATATTAATCAACGGAAAGACGATGTCGTCCTCGTTGGAACGGCGACGACGATAGTTACGCCTTGCACTGTGACATACTGGCCGCGTGATTCGCGCGGTAAAAATCAGTATAACAACGAGTCCTAAACGCTCTTTGATCCGTTTCGATTCAAAGAGAAGATACAGTTTCGTGTAGGAAAACTTACCGCTAAAAATAAACCTACAAAAGTATGATCGATCATATTTTTTTGTATCGTCTCGTCTGTATTTTTTCATTTTTTCTTTTTTTTGTTCGCCGACCGTGCGAGGACGGAAAGACGTGTGTATAGGGAGAGAATACGCGTAGAAAGAGAATTCGAAAGGACTCCGGAAGAAGGTGTGTTTCCGATCATCACAGGAGGCCTTCCTCTTCCCCGTTTGTGCAGCCTCTTCTTCCTCCCGTCGCTTTTTTTTT
>SMSR01013433.1:1607-15704 GCA_019453355.1 Ceratina japonica | reverse complement strand
ATCGGGAGAATCCGTTTGGCAGTATCCCACAATGTTCCTCGTTAACTATCGCGTATCGCGCCGCGGTCGTTCCTCTCCCGAGAAAAACGGCGGCGGCTGCGGCGCGGGTCCCTCGAGAATCGACGCGCGAAGGAAAGACGGAACGCGCGGTCTATTGTATAGGAATCGAGATGAACCGAGCAAAAGAAATATGTTTACCACGTGCCGCGTGGCCGCGAGCAATTACCTATCATCGTTTCTCTTGTTGGTCGCGTCGTCGTTCTGTGCTAAACAGATTTGTTTCGAACGCGATCGCCCGTACGTACGTACGTCCGAACGATTTCAATAAAGGTTCGCGCTAGCGTGCATTTGCATAGGAAGAAAAGTAGTTTAATGAAATTCGCTCCGTCGACGACGCGACGCGAAATCGAATATTAATCAACGGAAAGACGATGTCGTCCTCGTTGGAACGGCGACGACGATAGTTACGCCTTGCACTGTGACATACTGGCCGCGTGATTCGCGCGGTAAAAATCAGTATAACAACGAGTCCTAAACGCTCTTTGATCCGTTTCGATTCAAAGAGAAGATACAGTTTCGTGTAGGAAAACTTACCGCTAAAAATAAACCTACAAAAGTATGATCGATCATATTTTTTTGTATCGTCTCGTCTGTATTTTTTCATTTTTTCTTTTTTTTGTTCGCCGACCGTGCGAGGACGGAAAGACGTGTGTATAGGGAGAGAATACGCGTAGAAAGAGAATTCGAAAGGACTCCGGAAGAAGGTGTGTTTCCGATCATCACAGGGGGCCTTCCTCTTCCCCGTTTGTGCAGCCTCTTCTTCCTCCCGTCGCTTTTTTTTTCGTTTTCGTGTATTTTTTTTGTCAATTCTATATTTCGCCGTCCTTCGTTCGTTCCACCTCGCGAATCGTTGCTCGCGCCTCGATCTCCTCTATCCGGTCGTGTTGTACGCGTCGTCGTGCGAACGAAATTTTCCTGCTCGTCGGCGATTCGAACGCCGCGAGAAGGATTTTCGCGCTCGCGGTGAAACGGCGGCGTCGCGGGGAACGCGCGTCGTGCACGGTCCCTCGTCGACTCGTCGTCGGTACCGAACGAAACGCCTAAGAAACCTGTTGGGTATACGCCCTTACGGTCTGTACGCAGTCTAGTAGTCCGGGTCGAAACGGTTCCGTTCGCGTGTCTCCGATCCGACGCAACGACGACGACGACGACGACGACGACGACGATTCAACGATACATTTTCCTGGCGACGCGCAAGACTTTGAACGTAATTCGCTTATTGTGGGCCGGTGGTGTGCTCGTGAGGTCGGTAGAATCTTTAGAAACCTTAGCTCCGGTCTGCGGATCGATCCTTTAAGAAAACGAACATAAACTTAGTACTGCTTAGTATTTCCAGTTGCTCGCAATTGTCCAGGTATCGTTTCGAAACGCGTAATAGCAAAAATTTAGGTAGGACGTCTATCTTCGCGTTATCGCGAATGCTCGTTCGCGTGCCGGTTTAAACGCTATACATATACTAATAGCGCGATCTCGTCGGCTCGAGAGAATCTTCTACTACGGGTCGATTACCCCGTCCGTATCTATCGAGATCGTCGATTTATCAGTCGACCCAGTTCGCTTCTAAGAATACGGCGGAAATTCGAGTTTAATTCGGATCGCCAAAATGTCGCGCGTCTAATTCAATTATTTGGTCGTACCGACGCCGACTGGGAGAAGGGTTCACTGAAAATAGAGGTTCCTCGATGAGACCGAGGCGCGTCCACTCGCGCCGTATCCTCGTACAAATGCCACGGTTCGTTATTCGAAATTCTCGGTGCCGTTCGTCGTACGCGGGCACCTCGACTCTTTTTAAAATAGAGTATCTTCCAGGCGCGCGCGAGACGACTTACGGCACTCGTGGGACGACGATATACGGAGCGGCGGCGATGATACGAGGACGCGATACGAGTGGACTTGCACCTCGGGAGTCTGCACGAATTACACACGGATGGGCTTACTTATACACGGTGATCTCGGCGGACCGATTGCTCCTGTAGAGGAGACGGTTCGACGTGTTTCGCCACCACTTCCATAGTCAGGTGCGCCTGCTCTGACCACCGGCCGTTATACCCGTGCCCGGGCCGCCGCCGTTCGACAGCCACAATCTTCTGTTGAACTCCCGCATCTCGTAGTTGTTGTTCCCGTTGCTCTTCTCCCGGTTACCGCAGTTGTGGTTCGCCGAGGTCGGCGTCGTCGTCTCCTCGAGGATCAGCGCGCAATGGCTGTTCGTGTCGCTGTCCGCGCCGCCGTCCTGCAAGTTGTTCGCCAACAGGGGATGCCTTCCGCCGGCGTTGCACTCGTCCGTTTGGATCAACAGCGACGCGTTCCCTGAAATCGATTTTCTTTTTTATTCATTTCGTCTCGGCGTACCACGACGTTCACGTTGCGCGTTTCTACAAAAATAGAACGCACCGTTCTTCAGACGCCACGGGAGAATTTTATCTGTAAATGCATTTTTTGTTCGACCGATCGGCACCGAACGTCTTCCATCGAAATCGTTACAACAATTTTTTCTTCTGAATCGACCCCGCGATTTCACGACTCACCGCGCGACTGACTTTTAACCAACGGACGAGGAAAGCGGTCGTTACGCTTATTTTTCTAATACTGCTGCTCTGCCAGCACACCGACCGCGACGAATATGCGTATCGACGAGGTCGCCCTTTGGCCTTTGCGGCGTACCGCGCCGGTCGAGGTGAGATCCAGCGCAGTTTTTTAATGTGGGAATGCATAATGATCGATGTTCGTCGCGCGTGCTATCACAGTTCATAAAAGGGAGGGAGTCTCTGATCAACGTTCACCGATAGTCGTGCGATTTCAGTGCGTACAGACATCGTCTGTGCGTCTCTGAAATTTTTATATCGACGGGAACAGCCTCGAGCCGATCTCTCTCGTTTCTGGTCGCTGTTTAAAAATTGATCGACCGCCGATTACGGCCAGGCGCGTTGTGTGCTTATTTTTAGCGGCACGTGTTTCAATGATGCAGCGTGCACGCGTGTACGGGACCCCGCCTGGTCGCGTTTCAAGGGTCTGAAAAAATGCTTTTTCAAAGCCGCGAGGGTAGTTATCGTCGAGCGGAAAGGGGCTCGAGGCTATTCTCGACCGGAAGCTCGCGCGACAACGATCAAAACTGGTACAGAAGGTGGGAAACGGTATACTTCTCGTCCTTTTCAAGTTCAGTACGTCGGATTTCGTTCGTCGCGTTTTCTGCGCGTATTTTTCTAAAATCCGCAGCCTATTTATATGTATAACGAATCGTTGTCAAGACTGCCAGTTCATTCTGAACGAACCACCCTTCGAGAACAGCTGACGCGTTCGAATCGACTCTATACACTCCGAGGGGAAAAGTCTAGAGAAACGTTCTTCGTACTTCTTCTTCGACGACCGTGCGAGCGAAACTCCGGAAGACCCGAGGTTTTCGAAGGCGGCTCGACGATTGATATCCGCACGAGAAGAATACTTCCGAGAATCCCTCCCCGATCTCCGGTGCAATTGAAAAAATAGCACGCCAAAGTTTTTTTTCCCGATTTTCGACGAGACTTTCGTACGTCAGAAGGAAACTGTAAAAAAATAGCATAAATTCTCTGATCGAATATTTTTTTTTTACAAAACGAGGAGGACGCTCTCAGGTTTAGACGGATCCGCGGTCCGACGGGTAAGCGGCTACGGCGTATTTTTTATTATTGAAAAGCGTAATTCTTTAGCGGGACGACGGGTTCGAATTAAGAATTCGCTCTGTCGCTGGTGTAATTACTGATAGGCCACGAGCGGGCGTCGAGTTAAATACTTATTATAGTTGAGCACGCAACGGCCTAGTTCTTCTGGTTCGATCCCAAACGTGCGCGGGCTCGGCGCACACGTAAACGTGTATAACTCTCGGTAAACGACTACTACCTCGGAATCGGACGTTCAACGCGGAATTATGCATCCGCCGCTGGTGAACGCGAGCTCGTGTTCCCGCTTAACGCGGCTCTTCCGACTCGTTAACCCGTTTGCCGCTGTAATCCCTGTTCAGTTTTCGACCATTTTTCCTTTCGAACAATTTCGTTTGTTCCGACGCCGAAACTACCCTTCTTCTCGCGCCACCGCACTCGGCCACACCGATCGGTCGAGTTAAAGACTCATTGTTTTCATAATCAGACGTAAAAAACGATCGGTTTTTACTGAAAAACAAGAGGATCGGTCAATTTCACCGGTTCACGGAGTATAGGAATATCTTTCGGCGTACGCGAGTTCGCGGTGGAAAAAATTGCGCGTGTTTCAATAGGAAATAAAAAGGGAAAATCGTCCGCGCGGCGGTGGAAGTCGTAAACATATTTTTCATCGGAGCGAGATTCGCGTGTCGGTCGGAGAACAATCGGTGCGATCTAAATTTTTCAAGCGACCCGAGCGGGTGCACGCGCCCCGAGCCAACAACTTTTATCCTTAACGAATCTCGTTAACGGTGTACAACTACTCCCGGTCGGCCTCGCCGCCGCCGCTGGTATCGTTCGCGTTCCAACGCGGGGCTGGCGCACGGTTCTCCGAACTTCCGCGCTATTCAGAAAGTTCGTTTTTAGTTTCCAGCCGTATATACGTATACGAAAGATAGAGAACGAGCGGATACGGGATTCGTGAAAAGATTCCCGTCGAGGCGACGCCGCCGCCGCCGCCGCCGCCGCGGCGCGTCCTCGTTTCGTTTCGACGATGCTCGTTCCTATAGCTAGTTCGACGACGGATGGTGGCACGGGGTGAACCGTGCTCGGTCAACTTCGGGCTCATCCAATTAACTCCCGTTAGGTTCTCGCCGACGATCCGATCTCTTCGGAACACCTCCGTAAGTGTTATCGAGTTGCGAAGCCGGTCGACCGCGCGCGACCAGAGACGAGCAAAAGAAAAGGCGAACGTCTTTAATCGCGAGTGCGGACCGTGGACTTTTACGCAAAATTTTGTACGGTCACACGTGAAATATATGTATCAACTTTCAAGGTTAGCTAGTTCTCTCGATTCGGTTGTAATCGGTCGAAAGAGGAAGGACGTCGAAACTCACCGGAGGGAGTGACCGCGTTGGGTAAAGTCGGTCGACGCACGATGCCCCCGTTGTTGGTCGTCTCCGGCATCACCTGCGAGAAGGGAGGCTGGGCCAGCGTGGCGGCCGGCGGCGGCGGTTCCCGTAACAGTCGTATCTTCTGTATCATCTCCCGTATCTCGTAGCGCAGTATCCCCAGGAAACAGAGCTTGGCGAACGCGATCACGCAGAAGCCGAGGACAAAGAGTAGATCAGCGGTTTTCCTCAGCCATCGCATCAACGATTCCTCGCAGCCCCTCGCGTACGGTTGTTGGCAGGTGTCGGTCGCGTTCGCGGTGGGCCCGCAACAGGTCTGCGGCCATCGAGACCCGAACGGGTCCCTGGGCCCGGTCACGCCGCAGCAGTTGAATTCCTTCTGCAGACAGTCCCACTGTTCGCTGAACCGCAGGTCCTTCCCGTACTCCATCTACGGTCGAAAAGCAAAACGGGTACGATGACACGTATCTACCGTCTATACGTGGTGGACAGACGACGGCCGGCCCGAGCGGGCGCNGTCCGAACGAACTCTGGTCCGCGTATTTTTAACCGCGGTCCGCTCTCGATGTCGAGCCGATATGTAAGGAAGTCGCCAGACGGATATGTCGTCCGACGTTCGGACAACGTTTCGGCAGAATTGTAGTTTAATGAAAATTGGCACGTTCAAATTGGGAAACGACGGGACGTTCCGGCCCAATATGCTCGGGTTCTGAGACCAGGATTCGTCGAGATCGACGAGGATCGTCGCTTCGCGTCAATGATAATTTATCGCGTATCGTAAGAGACAGGAGTCCGTAACGATTATTCGGATGAATTGCAATTTTGGTAAATTCGAGCATGCGCTAATTCTGCGTTAACTTACACAAACATTTCTATTCATTTAATTCAGAGGCACTTTTATTCGAACGATTTATCATTTGTATAACTCGTTCTTCGTACGATTCGTGTTATATCAGTTTTAATACGATTTATAGTACGCGATTTATTACATCATTTTTTGTACGATTTAGTGCACGATTTATCGTAGGATTTGCGCAGAACGATGGACGTCGTCCACTCGTAATGGTACGCGCGACGGTGACACGGTGCGAGAGCGTCGTGATACAAGTGGATAATAGCGTTTCGTAGCAGAGATGATTTGTTAGAAAGAAGGATACGCGGAGCGAGCAGCGGTCCGTCCAGGGGATCCGGGTCGGTCGTCCAAGGGTACGCACGTTTTCCGTCGATCATGCGATCGACCTAGATATAAGAACACGGTGCTAAGAATAATGACTGCGGATGGACGAGCCGAGGAACGGGGGTGATATCGGAATTGCCACCGATCCCTAGGACACTGATTTTTCATCCCGTCCCCGTGTGTAAACTAGTTCGCCCCGTCTCTTGATTAGCACTAGCTATCGGGTCACGTCCTTCCTGATATATACGTTTTTAATTCGGAGCCGGAGCACAATGGAAACTGTGACTCTGAAGGACGGACGACTACGTAGATGATCTACGAGTAACGGAACCGGTAACCAGAAAAAATTTTCTAAACGACGTCGTTCGCGAAATAACGATAATTACGGAAATATTGTAAGATTTCAGACGTTGGAAGATTCGCGGCCTTTCTTCCGTACCGTTTCGCACGGTACACGATTTCAATCGGGAGGAGGAAGGGAGCGTCGGTTCTGAGGGCACGGAACGATCCCGTGAAATAGTAAAATTAATCCGCGGAGAGAGAAATGGAGCGTCGACCAGTTTTGACAACGCGCCCACCGCCGCCGCAGTAATACGTCAACGTCGACGGCGATCAAAATTTCAGACTGTTTAGGCTTCCCGGAGCTATTTAAACGCTGCCGCACGCTCGACGGGCCGGCGGCGGCGCGACGCGACGGTGCGATTAAAACTTTCAATCGGCGATTAAGAATTCAGCGACGACGAACGAGAGTCGCGTACTTCGCGCGCGGAAAGTAAAAGTTCTGGAGAGGAGATCGATCGGGTCTACGCTCACGCTTTCCGAGTCGTTATCCTCCTCGGGGAATCTGCTCGACGAGCGCGTTCAGTTATTCATACAACCCTTTCGCGAATTATCCGCGCGGGTTCATTCCTTTCAGGCACTTTCGTACGTCGTACGTACGTAATTATAATTGAACCTCGTAAGAGATGAAAACACGTTTCGAAGAGACGTCGCGCGGCTTCTATGAGCCGCGAGAGGCTCGTCGTCGCNGTCGTTATCCTCCTCGGGGAATCTGCTCGACGAGCGCGTTCAGTTATTCATACAACCCTTTCGCGAATTATCCGCGCGGGTTCATTCCTTTCAGGCACTTTCGTACGTCGTACGTACGTAATTATAATTGAACCTCGTAAGAGATGAAAACACGTTTCGAAGAGACGTCGCGCGGCTTCTATGACCCGCGAGAGGCTCGTCGTCGGTATCGACGCCTCGGAGGGAGAAAGAGTCTCGGAGAATTCGCGAGGAAATACACGAATATCTGCACACGTTCGTTTATAAATAACTGGCGGTCGCGTACGCCGGGTATGGCGTGAATAATATTCGCGCCGCGCCGTAAATTATGGGCCACCTCCTCCCGGTCGGGCGACCGCGCGACCGACGTTCAAATTTTATTACGATAAAATAGCGAAACGTTTCGATAAACCGCGCGGGCATTAAAAATAACGGGAAAGGAAATATACGACGACTGTGGATTTAGATCGACTTTACGCTCGCACGTACACCCTCTGCCGGGCCGTGATTCGTCTGTGACCGCGGACTTATATCCCATTCCTCTTACGGTCGAGATTAAATCGATTTTTTGGCTCCGTATATTTTTTATGTTTATCGATTGAACGATGCCGGGAATAGCGTTTGGTATCAAGACACGCCCCCCGCGGAGACCCGCTGACCGGTCACGGTAACGATTCAGATTTCCATCGCGTCCAACGTTTTACGGCGTCGAAGTCGCGCGTCGTCGTTGCACACCTGTTCGTTATCGTACGATCTACCGTAAAACGTCTCGGTCGTTCGCGATAATATAAGCGACGGACGCGTCGGGAGGAAACGTCACAGACACGTGTAACACAGATTTCGAGATACGCCGCTAAAGAAGTGATATCGCGTGTCAGAGGAGACCCGCGCGTTCACAATTTTTCTGTCGACGCCGAGAGCGCTCGATCCCGGCACCGAGAACCCGTCCTTTTTTTTACTGATGATCGATACTCCGTTGAACGTTACCCGGCAGAGGTGATAAGAGTAGCCACGCCTCCGCGATTCTCCGGAGCTCGTCCGGGCGACGGAAACCGATTCCGGTGCTCGTTCTTTTGTCGTACCTCCGCGTTCGCTCGGTGAAAATTATTACCGCCGGTCCGGCGGCGGCGGCGTCGCCGTAGGCAGGAAGGACGTCGTCGTCGAACCGCGACGATTCTCTCGGGACGTTCTCTTCCCTTCGANNTTCCATCGCGTCCAACGTTTTACGGCGTCGAACTCGCGCTTCGTCGTTGCACACCTGTTCGTTATCGTACGATCTACCGTAAAACGTCTCGGTCGTTCGCGATAATATAAGCGACGGACGCGTCGGGAGGAAACGTCACAGACACGTGTAACACAGATTTCGAGATACGCCGCTAAAGAAGTGATATCGCGTGTCAGAGGAGACCCGCGCGTTCACAATTTTTCTGTCGACGCCGAGAGCGCTCGATCCCGGCACCGAGAACCCGTCCTTTTTTTTACTGATGATCGATACTCCGTTGAACGTTACCCGGCAGAGGTGATAAGAGTAGCCACGCCTCCGCGATTCTCCGGAGCTCGTCCGGGCGACGGAAACCGATTCCGGTGCTCGTTCTTTTGTCGTACCTCCGCGTTCGCTCGGTGAAAATTATTACCGCCGGTCCGGCGGCGGCGGCGTCGCCGTAGGCAGGAAGGACGTCGTCGTCGAACCGCGACGATTCTCTCGGGACGTTCTCTTCCCTTCGAAGAAGACGGACAGCGTTTGTCCTCGCGCGAGGGATCCGTCCCGGGCGTTGCCAAAACGAGCCACTCCATTCTCCGCTTAACGATCGCGCGGCATCGACGGGAGCCGCGTATAACGACGTTCTCGTTTATCGAAGTATATAAAACTGCGCGCGATTTACCGCTCCCCGGGATCTCTCGCTCCGAAGGACGCGCGTCTCGGTCGCGTGGCAAGTCGGACGTGAAAAGAAAAAAGAATAAGGAGGAGAGGGTTGTCTTGGTCTCGCGACCCCGAGCAAATTCCCGACCGACAATCTGGACGGCGAATGGGACGATAAAGCGACGCGCGTTACGATCCGGAGCGTCTCGTTCTCGAGGAGTTACAGCCGTGGAAACGGCCGAATAAAATTCGCCGGAGGTGCGTCCGCGCGATCGATCCGAGCATCAATTTCGTCCTACGGAGAGGAAGGGGAGGAGGAAGAGTTCCTTCTCGTAGTATAGAAGCAGCTCGGAATCTGATTCCCGATGAGGACGAACAAGTTTTTCCGCGACGGAGACCTTCCAACTTTCGACGTCCACCTCGTGTTCTACGACCTCGTCCGACGAGCAGACGTCTACGGGCGTTCAAGGTTCACAACTTCTGAGCTAATATACCTTCCCCTATTTCGCGACGTCACCGGTAACTATTTGACACCGGCTCGGGACGATTAAACGAAACGAGAAAGAGCATCACTGACCTGTAGCCGTTGCCTGAGAGTGGGCCTGAGCTCGGCGCGCATCCTCTCGAACCGGAAGACCCAGGCGACCCCGATGACGGCGTCGCCGAAGAGCAGCGCCAGCAGCAGTACCCAGTAGGCGTTCAAGAGTCTGGCGCTAAGTCTCCTGGCCGCGATGCAGCCCAGCAGCTGAACGAGCCCGAGCTGCGTGGCGAGGGCCAGATAAGCGTAAAGGGCGGTCGGGTCGAAGGCGCGCGGCACCCCGGGCACCACGTACCGGCGCGGGTCGCCGGTGAAGAGAAGCGTGCGGGAGACCGCGGCGGCGAAGCCGAGCGCGCTGCCGAGCAACACCAAGTTACAGGTGTAGATCCAGAGCCGGTAATATCGCATTGCGACGTCCTGGCCACACTCGGCGCGTCTCTGGGACGTCACCGACGCCGCCGAGTCGTCGGCGACGTACGACCGGCGGTGGTGGTCGCTGTCTCTCCCGCCGGTCTCCTTGACCGCGTCGTTATTGTTGTTGTTGTTGTTGAGGTTGTTGTTGAGGTTGTTATTGTTGTTGTTGTTGTTGTTGTTGTTGGTCGTCGTCGTTGTAGTGGTCTCGGTGGACAGCCGATGCTCCTGACCGTCCTCGAGCAAGAATAGGAAGGGCGGCTTCGCGCTGCGGTCCTTGTTCGCTGTTTTTTGGCTGTGCGTCGACTGCGGGGTGACCGAACGTTGCAGCAGCATCACCGTCATACTATCGTGCCTCCCCGGTACGCGCGTCCTCGTCGTTAAGGATTTCAAATACCTCGTCGTCCGAGTAGAAGAGAGAATACGCGGAAGAGCGGGAGGAGGACGCGAGCGGTAGCGAGGCCTCCGGTGCCTTTCCTCTCCACCGTCCGTTTACGGTGGACGAGAAACGTATACCTACGCGAGAAACGGCCTGTGTCACGCGAACCGCGTCGGGAACCTCGACGACGGTGCTCGTCCGTTCATCGCAGCACCGGCCGACGGCACGGACCCTCTACACGTTCCTCTCCTCGCGCGGTCTTCTCTCCGGTTTCCTCCGCTTCCCGTGTCTCTTCTTCTGTCCCCGGAAGTTCCTGCCTCGTCTCGGCTCGTCGTCGATCGCGATCGCGTTCCCAAATATTCCTACGACACATTGGAAACGGTGATTGCGCGTAAAATCGACGAGAGACGCGTAGCTGCAAATTAAATTCAAACGTTACACGCGGACGAGTGCGTGTCGGACGTGCCGGGTATAGTTTACTCCAGAGCAGTGTTGCCACCCCAAAATTTAAGAAATCCGTAGAAGCAAGATGAAAATTCCGTAGAATTCCGTAGATTGTCTTCTGCAAAGTCCGTATATCTACGGAATTATTTACGTATATATTTTGCAATTATACGTGTTAATATAGTAAATATAAGTATAATATATATTATAAATATATATAATAATTAATATATATATAATAAATTCTAACATAAGTTAAGACTTAAATGCATATTATTAGAGCTCGCTGAATTTGCCTGAAACTCGACTACAACATTATGATATTAAAAATACAATTTTGTAATAACAAAATTGAGGTCACTTTCGATCACACTTTTCGATGAGGACGATCGATATAATAAAATTTATTTGTGAATTGCAAAATTTTCAGAAAAGATTGAAGAAGGTAAAAGACAAAAATCCGTAGATTTGAGTGTATAATCCGTAAATCCGTAAATGCTATACAAAATCCGTAGATCTACGGATAAATCCGTAGAGGTGGCATCACTGCTCGAGCGATCGATTCGATTCGCGTTCGACGAGTCGGGAGATCGTATCGTCCCAGCGTGTTAATGGATCGTGATTAAACGACAGGTTCGATCGGAGATCACGACGACCTGCTCCGGCCAATTATTCGTCCGACTAATACGTCGTTCTATACTGTTAGTGTCCGAAGGGACAGTGGACCACCATTTCGAACTCGTTTGAACGCCAGAGTGTCTCAGTTCGATGATCCGTCGACTCGACGAGCTGTACCGAATAATTTTCATTTATTTCTAGTACAATTTCATTGGACCTGATTGAAGCGCAACGCCGATAAAATACAAAGGGCGCGCGACACGGATCGGTGTCGACGGCGACGTGTAACGCAATAAAGCTGCCGACAGGAGACGATTCGTCTAGCTCCGTCCGCGTTCTCCTTCGGAGCTCTCGCACCGTCGAGAGGAAACGTCGAAAATTGATAAAAATATCGGTTTAGAACGGCGGGACGGAACGCGCGTCAATAAAGTCACCGCGAGGAGGGAGCAATAAAGTTCACCGGTGTAGAAACCCCTCTGGCACCGGCCCTGCCTCGTCCCGGGTATTATTACGGGCAGGAAACGAAGGAATTAATCGCGAGATCGCGAATCGGGGCTAACGGGGTGCACGCATTTTTCTCGAGACGGAACCGCGCACAGTAGTCGGTCTACCAATACTGTCTCGAAACATGCAAAAAACGGAACGTTACACCGTAATGGGATTTGTGTCGAATCGATCTTGCGGTTGATATTTTTAGACGAGCGTGCAACGACTAGTTTTTAGGAGTCGAGGTTTATCTGTTTGCGAAATGTTGGTTCTCCCGTAATTCTTCCCGTAAGCCTCTCTGACCGCGTTGTAAAATCTATAACTAGATCGCCGATTTTAAACTGCAGACTATAAATGCCGCGACTGATGTATAAAGCTCTGTAAAACGTCGGAAGAGACCGCGTATTGCAGTCGTTCGATGCCACATTACCTCTTTATACGATGTTTCCGAACTGATTATCATAAACGTTTCAGTTGGAACGAGAGCAACAGCGAAACAGTGAGAAACAATGAGAATTCGCAGAACGACGCTCGGTGTCTGCAAACGGGTCCCGAAGTCTCTCCTCGGACGAGAAACGCCTTCGGAATTGTGAGGAGCGCGGAAACCGACGAGTTCTCGGGGACGACGCGTTTTGGGTCCTCCGGGCGTCGCTCCGTAGATCGACTTCGATTCGGTCGAAATCGTTCTGGATTTGGAATTCGTTCGCGAACGCAACCGCGCGTTTCCTGTTCGACGCGGAGCGGCGTTCTGCGGCGTGTAATTATTCCTCTCGGTATCATGATAGATCACGACGTTGATTCAACGGTGCACGGCGCGCCGGCACGAACAGGGGCCGTGCAGGGTAGCGTGCGCCACGCTAAATTGTATATTTCTTTCTGACAGTTCTAGCGTGCAATAGGCAATTCCATTATCGATTTTCACCGATGCTCGACTGCTCGCCTCGGCGCCGCCGCCACCGCCGCCGCGTTTCCCGTCGTGGATAAGAAAGAGCCGCGGCTGGATCACCGATTATAGAACTGTGCATTTAGAGAAAAATTGAATACGTGGAAAATACACGAAATGAGCGCGTGACGCGCATACGGCGATGGTTAAACAAATCGCGTTTGCTCGATCGAAGAACATTTCGATTTGCATAAGAATCGTCGGTCTGATCGATGATAATAACCCGAGAATTGCAACGGGAAAAAGGAACGAAGAGCCGGAATATGGAGGCCGGCGACTAATCGATTTCCATTCGCGTTATTGCGCCGATCCACGAGATCTCTATATTATAATATACGGTAGAAACGAATAGTATCCCGTTCAGTTTTAATTGTACCGGTCGTACCGTAGAGAGGAATACGACGCAGAAATCGTTCATTTGGAAAAGGGGGGGCGATACGAGACCCCGGAGACTCCAGTTATTTTTAATCCCAATCACATCGGCGGGGTCGAAGATCGCGTTTCTTCGCGCGTCACCCGGGCGAGCTTTCAAATTTGATTTACGTTATAGCGAAAAGCTGCGGCGAGAACGAATGACCAAACAAACGGTCAATAAATACAGGCGGAGTAGTGGGACGAGCTCGAAATGCCATGGCTCCGTCGTCGTTGGGAATTCGTATTAACCAGATATTTATAGCGTCGATACAATCGCGTAAGGATGACATTTCGAACCGACGACGTCGACGACGATGCCGTGTCGGAATTCCGTTAAATGTTTTTTCCATATTCCTGCAGTTGATCAGACCGCGGATTTCTATACAAAACAAACGACGCTACGACAGAAAGAATAACATTTTACCGCGACGTGCACTCGCTTCTGATATTCTATCGTCTAGTTCATGATGTAAATATAAGAGGTGTGTTCTTGCGCATCCTTCCAAATCAGCCAATAAAAAGCACTTCCAAATAGTCGTCATATTAAGTTCTGAACCAGATTTACGCGGGATATTTGAATATTGTTGAACATAAAAAAATCTTATTGAAATTAAGCTTACAGTAATATAAATGAAAAAAAGAACTATATGCTGATAAAAGTCTTCCACATGCCTAAATTTCTTGTCAAACAATTTC